>JAJIBD010010869.1:0-62923 GCA_021461705.1 Cryptotis parvus
ATATCAAAAATGAAATTTTAAGAAAAAGCCCCCAATAGAAAAAAAAACCCATAGAACAGTGATTGATTCAGATAGTATACCCAGAAGGTGCCATAAAAAAAAAAAAAAAAGATCTGAGTCTTGGGTTGCTACATGTTCTTAAAGAAACGGGAAGGAGGAGAAGATAAAAGAAGGAAAGAAAACAGCTTACTTTTTTTGTAGGGAGGTTTCATTCCCTAAAAAATACTTTTGAAAGCAAACATGGGGATATTTGCAAATATTTCTAGGAAAGTCTAAGTAATGCAGGGTACATAAAGGTACTGTGGTAACAGAACTGACTGGGCTCAAGCTGCTGTACAAACTCCCACAGGCTGGGTAGCTAATAAACAAGAAAGATTTTTTCCCACACTTCTGAGAGCAAGGAAACCCCTCTTCCGGTTTAGGTGGCTGATTTCCTGTTCCACAGTCAAGGCCTCGTCCAATCCTGTTCTCTCCCTGAAGTCCCACCCCTAATGTAGCCAGCCTATAGGGAAGGGTAGAGGTCAACGTAGGAATGAGGGGAGGACGGAGAACCTTGAGCCTTTTACACTACAGATAAAACTTACTAAGTTTTTAAGGGAAGCAACTGACTGGGAAGAACCTTAATTATGATATTACAGATAACCAAGTTCTTTTATTGTGGGGAGATCACAGGTGGTGGATCTTAGGTCTCCCAGGGACACACCCCGTGGTGCTGGAGAGAGGGTCATGCTATGCCAGGGGTGGAATTTAGGGCCTCATACATGGTAGGCCTGTATGTGTGTGCTCTACCCCTTGGGCTACATTCCTGGCCCCCAAAGGGCTGCTTTAGTAACTCTTCCGCTTCGTGTGCCTGGGCCCCATTTCATGCATGTCCCATCCTGCATCTAAGGAAGACCATGAAAGATAATAGAATCGCTCGGGCATTGTGGCTCGGGGAAACACAGCTTGAGAAAGTGGGGGCCGTCCCAGGCAGGCTCCCTGGCGGCCAGCACTGGCTGTTCCCTCAGAGCCACCTTCTCGCCCTCCTGGCTGAGCCACACATTTCAAGGCGGGCAGATTTACTTACTTGTTCTTAACCCAGATGTCTATCAAAATAAAAAGATCATGTTTTTTTTTCTAATTCCCTCAAATGTCTTGGAATCGTTTCGTCAGTTACGCAGCCTATATTCTACTTAAGTGAACCATTTCTTCACCATCCGGGGAGGGCAATTTAGCCTTAGAGAACATAATGACAGGTGCTTGCTTTTAAGGAGTAGTTTCAGCCATTTAAAACTGAAGAAGCCCTGGAATGGAGACACATGCTTGAGAGACGTAAATCAAATGCTGCTTCTCCCTTTAAATTAGGATCAAGTCAGGGGAAAAAATGACAGTGTCGGTGCCAGCAGTCAGATGATCGAAATGTTTGTCAGGAGGGAAAAGGCTGGAGAAAGCCTCACGCTCAGAGCTAAATGCCCCTGTGACTCAGAGCGTCTCTCTGGGAAATGAAACTAGTAAAATTCCTCTTTGGGGACTGACATGCTCCAGTTCCCTTGAGGTCAGTTTTGTTACCTTGTGAGCACAAGAAGATGCCTGTGACACCCAGGATCTGAAGCGTCCCTTTATTTGTCACATTCCGTTTTCGGCTTTCACAGCAGGATAAGCCGTCCTTTATCCTGATGAATCAGCTGCTTCCAGCAAAAGTGTCTCGGAATCATTTGGAGAATAATGTTTATTCCAAAGGAGGTCGTTATTGTCAAAGATGTTTTACTGTCAACGCAAGAGAAGTAATAACTTCCAGGCTAGCCAAAGAGTAGCCTGAGCTTTTGGAGGCACCTCTAACTGTTGCGGCCATACCTCTGACCCGACAGAGCCCTCGTGGCTTGGGTGTTCAATGGCGTTTCTTTTCTGGACTCCCTGGCACTTGGAAATGCTCATAGAACCCCCAGGCACACCCCCAGGTTTCCCCTCCTTCAATATCCCAAATCTCACTACTGTGAACAAGGCCTAGCTCCAGCTGGCTCCCATTCTAGAAGATGGGAGTAGGAAGAACCACTTCCTTCTCTTCTTACTCCTGGTCATCAGAGGTAATGTGGGTGATAGAAAGTTCTAGAGAACTCGGGAAGTCATTTCAAGCCAGAGGGAAAACAGCAGTGGCCTACATCATGTGTCTGCCATGAGTTAACCCAGAACTTAACCCAGAACTTTGGGAAACGGTGCATTTTAATAGAACGTGCCCTCTGAGAGGGGTTTCTGAAGAGTATATGTTCATACACAGGAATGGGGGAGGGTCCTTGTCTCCAATACACTTGGGATGCTATTTCCCTCCCTGGGTTTGGGTGAGCCCCTTCAGCAGCTGCTGCATTGGAATCTTTCCAAGGCAAACATGACTTTGTGTGGTTGAGATTGAGCACCCAGTGATGCTCTTTGGGTCATGTGATGCCAGGGCTCAAACCCTGGACCTTGACATGTGAGGCCTGTGCTCTGCCACATGAAATCCAACCCCAACCCACCACCCAGATTCATACTTTTCTACAGGCCAACCTTTTTGCGCTGTTAACCTACCCCAGCTCAAGGCATTTGGTTCCTGTACCAGAATCACAACATGGTTTACAACACACAGGATTTCTTACCCCTGAATCAGACTCTCATGGGGGTGGAGGCAGGAAGTCTCCAATTCTTCAACAGGTCCTCAAAGACTTTGCATTTGTTCCAGAACTTTCTCTAAGTTCCAGGCTTTGGTCCTAGGGGCCTTAGTTGCCTTCCACTTTACTCGCATCTCAGCCTGTTGCCTTTCAGCAAATGAAGGTGCAAGTGCCTCTCAAGCTCAGTGGGGGTCTGTCCATCCTTTAGGCCCAGGGCAGGGGACAGCGAAGAGGAGTTTGTTCAGTTTCCTAGGTCTGCCTCCAGTGCTTCACCTCCCAGATCAGTCTGGGGACAAATTGGGACAGAAACTCTTCTCTTGCTCCTGACACAGTGTTTGGGACCAAGGCCTTGATAAATGCTGGTTTCTCTTCTGATTTTGTTCACAAAAGCCACACTTGTGCGTCCCTGCCCTCTTTCCACAATGAGAAACGACCCAAAGAGAAGCAAATGCTGATTGGTAGCTATTGACCGCGTGCTTTAAACTCCTATTTGTAAGCTTCTCCTTTATCGGTAAAGACTGTTAAGCCTTCACCATAGACAAGCTCTAGACAGCCTCTGAATGCAAATGATCTCTCCAGCTCCTCGCTCAGGGGATACTATTCTCACCTCCTCCTTACTCACACATTCAAGGATCTTGCTTGCTTCACTCTCTCAGGACCTCCAGTTTCTTTCAAAGGGCCTTCAGCACCCCCTCCGCCACTCTCGGTGTCTCTCTGGTTGGGTGTAGGGGCCATACCCATTGGTGCTTAGGGCCTACTCCTAGCTCCGTGCTCAGAGATGACATATATGATGCTGAGAATGGAACTGGGGCCAGCTGCACACAAGACCAGCACCTCACTCCCACACGTAGTTTGTCTGTGTAATGGCCGATATGTCCACTTCCTTTCTCCAATGGGACAGGGACTAGTTTCTAGTCACTTTATATGCAAGGAGTAACACAAGATTTTACTTATTTGGATCATCCAGTAAATACTAGTTAACTTATGAATCTCATTGCTCATCTGTCTAGCTCCTTCCTGAGTGCAGGGATTGGAGACCAGCTCCTGGCTGGCTTGGAAAGGGCTGCTGTGCCTCTGGGGTTACCTCTCCTGCCTGGCAGGGGCTCCAGCCAGCCCTCCTATGCCACAGCAGGGGACTCGGGGCACATTCCTGGGGGTCAGAGAGGTTCCCCATGCCCTCTTTCCTCCGATGGTTGTGAAGAAGCCTGTCAAAAGAGAAAACTTTCTGGTTGATGTTAATAATACAGGTTGTTTTGTAAGGAAGATTCTGGGGCACACAGCCATGGTATAGGGTGAAGGCACTACAGCCAACAAATGAGATTCTGGATTGGCTGAATCCCACCTTGGAAATATCAGCAGTGTTGAGGAGGAGAAAGGAGGAATGGCTTTATTTTTTTTGGGGGTGGAGACACAATCCAGTGTTCAGGGCTTGCTCCTGGCTCTGTGCTCAGTGATCACTCCTGGAAGGCTTGGGGAACCATATGGAGTCAGCCACGTGCAAGCCAAGCACCTTACCCACTGTACTATTGTTCCAGCCCTAGCACTAGCTTTTAAGGTCTTTACAAAGTCCTCAAACAGGATTTGGAATGCTCGCGTGTACCTTTGCCTTAAACTCCCTGGCACACAGATGCTAACTCAAGTGTGAAGTGGCAGGAAATTGTTCATTTCCCACCAGAGGCTTGGCATTTGGTATACACCTACGGCTTCCAGTTCCGGGCTCCGCTCCCTGGTCCGTCACATGGAAATCCTGACAGCCTGTGAACACGAGCATTTTCTGGTGTTATGATAAATTGTCTGAGTGTATCTCACTGATCATCTAACAGTAAACAGCTGTGTGTTTAAATTCACTTTACTTCTATTTTCAGTCTTTCTGAGTAAGTCTTGGAGCCCCATCCAGCAAAACTCAGAGGCGATTCCTGACTCTATGCTCAAAAATGACCTCTTCAAGTGCTCAAGGGACCAGAGTTGGCATCTGGATTGGTCCAGGGTGAGCTGCATACAAGGCAAAATGCCTTAATCCTTGTCCTGTCTCTCTGATTCAAGTTTACATCCTAGAAGCAATTAGACAATGAGAGTGTTCTGGAATCCAACCTTAAGGGGTAGCTCTTTCGCGCTTTCAACATTTGTTATCAAACTCTACACCATCTGGAGTATTGGCTAGCAGAGGAAATGTGAGAAGTAGTTCTCCACCAGAGAAAGAGTGCCATCTGAGACGTGAGGTTGGCCTAACAGACTGCGTGGAGCCAGTCCCCTGGCATGAACGAGGCAGTCAGTTCCAAGCAAACCTGGCATCCTTCGAAGCAGCCTTGAGGCCATGAGTTTCATTATTACTCCGTCACCTAGAACTCAGCAAGAGAACCATGACAGAGAGCAAAAGCAATGAACAGGAGCTCGCAAGGATGCCGAGCGCCTATGGAGCAGGTGAGGATGCCGGGATTAGCCAGCCAGGAAATGCTCATTAAGACAGCTGTACCCACCAGAATGGTTCTGATGAATATTGGCAGGAATAAGGAACTAGAACTCTGGAATGTTGGTGAGGGCAGGGTAAATCGGTCCCTCCACTCTTATGAGCACCAGCATCTTGTGTGATTCATGAATTTCACTCCTAAGTATCTGTATCCAGGAGAAATGTGCGCATATGTTCCCCCAAAGACATGCACCAGAATGTTTATAGAAACATAACTCATAACAGTTCCAAATTGGGAACCACCCAAGTACGTATCAAGAGTTGAATGTCCCTCTCCAGCCCACCCGTCCGAGTCTGTTTCAGGTTCTTAATATCAAACACTTCAACTTGCTTGATAGGTCAGTGGCGTTTCCATTAGCTTCCAGATCCCTTGTCTGCCTCTTGAAGCTCCTTTGACTCCTGTTATCCCGGGAGCCATGAAGGTACGAAGGAAGAAGGAAGGAGAGAGCAGTTGACAAGATCATGCATGTTCCAGAGAGAAATATCATATCTGTGGCATTGAGGCAACCCCGCCACGCACTCTCTCTCTCTCTCTCTCTCTCTCTCTCTCTCTCTCTCTCTCTTAGGGACTTAACAGTCCTGGCCATTTCTTGTCGTGAGCAATATGTGCTGGGTTTCAAAGGGGCTCTATGGGCTGGTAAAACCCAATGACTGCACCCTAGAGGAGCTTGTCAGAGACAGGAATGTTTAAGGTTTTCATCCGATGATGGCCGGTGTGCAGGGTCCAGTCCTCTAGCTGACTGATCACACGTCTTACATAGTGACTCAGGGGTCTGGAGAGAAAAAGAAGAAACAGGGAGATCTCATAACACCCACACCTGAGCAGTCCTCTCTTCTACACTTTCTGCTGGGTACAGTATCGAGTTCATCCAAGACACCAGGTGGAGGGATAGGGTCACACTTTTTCTTCTCTGAGTGCATTGGGAGTGGGGAGTTGGAGCCCTTCCCGGTGGTGCTCTGGGCTTATTACTGACTCTGTGCTCAGGCATCACTCGTAGGAGCACTCTGTGGTCTCTGATGATGACCAAAGTAGAGTCTGCTGCTTACAGGCAAGCACGTTAGTCCTGACTGTCTCCTGGCCAGAGCCCACCATTCATTGCGGTGGGCTTTCATTCTGGTTGCGGGTGGAGACAGTAAATGCTGACTGCACAGGTGAAGTTTGCTCAGCATGTCTTTGGAAAGAAAATGTCACAGGCCCCGGTCTGGGTGGAGAAGCTGGATTCACGCCTTCTCTGGGAAGGTGGGCTGGCTTCTTGGCACCAGTTTCCTGGCTGACAATGCGTAAAAGATGGCGCAAGAGGGTTGCGAGACCATCTCGGCTCTCACACTGAGCTTCGGAATCCTGCCCTGAATCCTGCCCCGACCCCTGAGACCTCAGTCACTTGGACTCCTCCCCTGTGCAGGACTCCTAAGGGCCGCTCGACACCCCCCTCCTCAAAAATAATCCTGGGCTCTGCTCCTGACTCCTTTTCCCAACACAATGGAAACTGAAGAGTCTCTTAAAAGAAAAAATAAAACACCCACAGCCTCCTAAATTGTTTCCTCCCACACAAAGAGGCTTCAAATTTCCAAATCTGAAAAAAATTATAAAAAAGTCTGTGTGCAGAGAACTTTAATTTCTGGGTGCATTGAGAAGATGGAAACAAGAGGGGTACCGCTTTTAGGCAGGTGTTTGCCTGAAATCTAAGGAAAACTCCCAGAATGATTCTGAAATATCACTGTATCACTGTCTTCCCATTGTTCATCTATTTGCTCGAGTGGGCACTAGTAACATCTCCATTAGTCCTGTCACAAGCAAGTGTAGCCCAAGGGCATCTGCTTGCTCCAGGGACAGGAGGAGCCCGAACCATTCTTCAGGTCATGGAACTGAGGTCCATAATTGTTACTAGTTTTTTGGCATAACTGGTAATTAAATCACGGGTAGCTTGCCAGGCTTTACCGTGTAGGTGGTATAGTCTCAGTAGAAGGCTCTCAACTCGAGCATTTACTGATGAAACTTAAAGGGGACTATCAGGTTTTCTCTTGGATGGAGCTCTGAGGAACTATGGAGCCTGGATGTTGAGAATGACTGACTGCAAGATATGTGGTTTGCTCTGGCTTCTTGCTAGGCTTACTAGTATCAGTTAAAACCTGTCTAGAACTGTTTACTGTGTATAAATGTGAAAGAACTTGGGAAGAACCTTATGCTAAAATCAGCATCCTCTAAAAATATCATGCGACCGCAAAGCAGCTGCGCGCCAAGGGACCTGTGGGTCTGGCGTGGGTGGGTCCTCTCTCTTCTGGGGCAACTGGCATGGAGGTGGAAGGAAGGGCAGGGCCCAAAACTCCACTCCGAGTCCAACCAGCATGGTCTCTCCCCGCTCATGAGAGCAAACCCTTGAGCAATGTTGGACTCGGCCAGAGGCTGGCCGAGCCCCTTACCAGGAGTTCAGCTCCATGGGTTACTTCCACATGGGGCTGGCTGAGCAGCGCAGCTGTGGGTCTGAAGTGGATCACTGAAATATATGTGTGTATACATATATACATATATATATACATACATACATACATACATACATACATACATACATAAAGACTAAATAAATGGATATGTGCTCTGTGCTCAAGAGTCACACCTGGCAGGGATTACCCCTGTTTGGGGCACCATGTTGTGCTGGGAATCAAACCTGGACCTCCAACACACAGCATGCATTCATCTCATGGACCTATCCAGCCCCAACTTCTGGGGTGCTCGGGTGCCGCACGCAGTGGTGTTCAAGAATAATGCCTACAAGTGCTGGGGTGCTATATGAAGTTCCAGGGAATAAAGTGGGGCTGGTCACATGTAAGGCAAGAGCCTTGCAGGACATTTTAGCAAATTTCCTCAGTCTAAAAGCAAGGGCCAGTGTAAGCATTAGGACAAAATTTTCTCACCCTCCTGAAATGACCTGATAAAGAACTTTGTCTCGGGACAGAGGCACTGCTCAGGGTTGAGAATGGTCCTGGCATGTTTTGGGCCCTACTTTGACCCTCAGCACTTCATGCCCCGCCAGCACCACTGTGGAGCTCTGATCTAACCCTCCGAGCTGCCCCAGGAATGACTCCCAGAACAATCGCAAACTCTCTCCCAAAATTTTTGTTTCTTCTCTCTCTCTCTCTCTCTCTCTCTCTCTCTCCCTTGTGTGTGTGTGTGTACTTTTGTGGCAGCCACAGTTGCTCCTAGTGCCTCTCTTCCTCAAGACTGACCAACCTAAGAGGAAACCATTTCCCTTGCAGGTCTGTGGGCTTGTGACTTGACTCAGGTGAACGATAGGAAATGGGGTGGTTCAAGGAGTTCCAAAAGGAGTCTCTGCCTTAGAGACCAGCACAGGGATGGACACCACAGTCTGTGGCTTGGACGTTGGTGTTTGAAGACACACACACCACCACCATCACCCCCTACCCTGCCAAAGCTGTTGATGTGAAGGGAATGGGCTGGTGTGTTGAAGAGGTCCAAGCTAGAATGGGGAATTGGGATTGTCCCATTAGGCAGTTTTAAAGCCCCCAAATGATTCATCCCTGAAGCTGCCCTATCAGTCATCCCTGAGTTCCAGAGACTGGCATATCTCCCTCCTAGCACTGGCTGTGGCCTGCATCCCAAAAGCATCTTTTCTTTCTTCACTTGTAGCTGGGACAACACAGTTTCAAGAGCAATTATATTCATGCTGTTGGTGTGCAGAGCCACTGACCCTCCACCAGAGTGCCCAGGATCCTCTGTCGCTGGCCTGTGTCCCTTCTGCTTCGTGCCTTCTCCTCCCAAAGTGTTAAGAGTTGTATTGCAAACATTTCACCCCCATGATTTGCTCTGCTCTGTACCATGGGTGAGGTTAACTGATATTTATCCTCTCTTTCTTGACTTATTTCACTTAGCCTGACCCTGACAAATTCCATCCAAGTTGGAACCAAAATGCAAGATTTCATCTTTTTTTATAGCTGCGTAGTACTCCTTTGTGTATACATACTACACCTTCTTTGTCCACTCGTCTATCACTAGACATTGGGGTTGCATCCCTGTCCTTGGTGTTGCAGTGAGTTTTGTTGTGTGCATATATTTTCGGGTTATTGTTTTCATGTTGTTGAGGTAGATGCCAAAGAGAAGAATGCTGGACATCATGGGAGTTCTATTGTTAATTATTCAAAAAGTCTCTGTACCATTTTCCGAGAAACCAAACCACATAACACTCCCACCAACAGTGTGTGATGGTTCCTTTGTCTCCATGTCTGTGGCATCACTGGCTGTTTCTGTTCTTTTGGGGAGATGCCAGTTTGTCTGGTGTGAGGCGATATCTCATTGCTCTGATTGGCGCTTCCCTGTAGTAAGTGATGACCAACACTTTCACTTACCCACTAGTCATCTGTCTTCTTCAGGGAAGTGTCTGTTCGCCTCCCTCATTTCTGATGGGGTTGCTCATTTTGTTGTTAAGCTTTGTGCATACTTTAAATATCTTGGCTGTTAGCATCTTGGGTGCTTCAGTATATTGTGTTTTTTTTTTAATTCCATCAACAAATACTCCATGAGAATGTTGAATAACAAATGTGCTCATCCTGCGGCCCTCCTCGTTCTGCTTCTGCCCAGTTCACATTTGCTCCAGCCATTAGCATGCTCTTATGTCTGATGCAAGGGCTCTGCATTAATGGCTCCTTAGTCATTTCCCTATTCTGTACGTTTAGCTTGCTATTAAAAGTCAGGACATGGTGAATACCAGTGTAAAATTTTAGTTGCATTTCTGATCATGGGGATTAGGGGGTAGAATCCTAAAAGCAAAAGTACCAGAGGGAAAAATACATAAATATTTAAGACATTGAACAATGCCTTCAAGATAATTTGTACTGACTTATATGTCCCCACGCTGCAGCTTGTAACACTCCCAGAATGCACTTCTGTTTGCTTTTTGCTTGGGGAGTACCTGACTGTGCTCATGGGCTATTCCCAGCTCTGTGCGGTTGCTTCTTGCAGTGCTGGGAGAACCGTGGATCGCTGGGTATGGAGCCCGGGCCTCCTGCGTGCAGAGCATGTGCTATGCCCGTTGAGCTCTTTCCACTTTTTCATCAAATGTTTTTCACAAAATTTGTGACTGAAATTTCTTTTAAAGAATATTTAAAATTTATTATTGCTTTTGGGTCACACCTGGAAGTCCCTCAGGGTTTACTCTTGGCTCTGTGATCAGATCACTTCTGGTGAGCTCAGGGCCATGTGGGGGTGCCAGGGATCAAATCCATGTCAGCTGTATGCAAGGCGAGCATCCTACTTGCTGTACAATTTATTACTCCAGCCCTCTGATGATTTTTTTTAAGATAACATTTATCCAGCAAATGAATGTCCTGAAAACAGATGGGTATCCAATAAGGTACAGAAAGGTGAGTGAATGGGCTAGTAGAATCAGGTCATGTTAGGATTCTCATTCCTAGAGAGATCTGTTAAAAGGTTCTTTAGAAATTTAAGTCTGGGCCATGGAGATAGCTCAAAAGACTAGTGTGTATACTTTGCTTGCAGGAGCCCGGGTTTGGTCCCCAGAGCCAGTGGTCCCCTGAGCACCGCTTAGGCAGGAGCCCCACTCCTGCTCTGTAGCTGGAGCAGTAATCTAGGAGCACCACGGTTATGGTCCAAGCGCCAAAATAGGGTGGAGAGCTAGTTCAAGGGTGAAAAACTGGCCTTTGCACGGTCAACCCTGGTTCAAATCCTGACGCTGAGTATGTTGCTCCAAGCGTCTCCAGGAGTGATCACTGAGCACAGAGTCAGGAGTAACCCCCTGAGCATTACCAAATATGGCCAAAAATAGCCAAAAGAAATTGTGTTTTGCGTCTGAACTAGGCTCTAGTTGCTGTTTACGGATTGGCACCAGTGTATGTTTGAAAACTACAGTTTAGGGCTTTTATAGTTTCACCTTGGAGAATTTTTTTTAATAAAGGACTAATGGCCAAAGGTGCTCCAAGGAGACCTGGGACCACTCATAGATGATACTCGGCTTGAATGTCACGGGGCCACACTTAGAAGTGCCAGGTATCCAGTTTAGGGAACCACACGTGCCAGGCACGTGCTGTTCCTCTGACCTATTCCCCTAGCCCTGATTAAGATTTGGCAAGGGTAGAGAATGGTGAATCCCACCCTTCAGCGCTCCAGAAGTTTCTTGGGGTCCAAGTGGTGGGGAGACTCAAGCCCAGCCTCCTGCATGCAAATGCAGCCCACCCCCTTGTGCTAGTTCACCAGTGCCCCCGGATTCCATTTTTGAAGAGTCTATAGGAGGTTGTAGGTTGCCTGCCCTCTCCGTGGCGTCCCCAGTCATTTCCTTCCAAGCCCCAGAGACACCGTAGCACATTGGTACAGTTCCTAGAGCAGGGGCGGACCGTTAGTCACATTCAGACCTCAGAAGGTTCCAGGGAGCTGGACGGAAAGAGTCTGGGCTTTCATGGCTCCTCCCTTCCAGGCTCTGCTCTGGCAGCCACTCTTCTGTTTCTAGACCCAGAGGCTGGACACAAATCACATGAGCGCAGCTTTGATGTGCAGGGAATAAATTGTGTATCAGAAAGCGCCAACTGTACAATCAGTCTTCTTTATGTGCCTGTGAAATACAGGGACGCCGGCATGCATGGGGCTTAACGGATTTTTTAAAACCAACTTAATGACATCATTTGTGCAAGAGACACGCAGAGTCAGAAATGTGTCTTTTAGCTCCTGGAGAGTTTAAGGAGAGAGTCTTTCTGATTCCAGTCAGTCCCCTGATCTTGACACCAAATTTGTCAAGCCCTGTGAATTGGATGTCTGTGTCAACCAAGAAATGTCACAAGCTTGGTTAATCTCTCCCCTTCCTTCTCCTTACTGTATGTACACATGGGAACTGACAGTGACTTTGACTCAGCCTTGTCTGGCAGAAGGAGCTCAGACGAGGGACTGGGAGATAGCTCAGTAACTTAAAACACGAGACTTGCAAGCATCAGGTGTTGAGTTCGGTCCCTGGTGCAACCACATACAGTAAACACCAGCATCCAAGCAGCTCTGCTGTTCATGCCTGGCTGCTCTGAGATCTCTGGCATCATAGCCAGGTGTGTGCAAATGCTACGACTGAAGGGCGCCACCTCCACTTTTATGAAAAGAGCTGGGCAAAGACTGTGGCCAGGTGCGTGTGTGAGCACCACTTCCCTGGAGCTCAAGCGCCACAGCTAGGGAAGTGCGGCCCAGCACATAAACTGCTCCAGTAAGAGGACGAAGACCCCAGCCCTTATAATAAGGGTCACAGAGAAAGAGCACTGGCCTGGGAGGCAGGACACACCCAGCTTCTGAATCCCACTTTGTGATTTTAGGGTAAGAGAGTAATCCGGTTACTTCTGTGTTTTGCTTTTCTTTGCCTTGTTTTTTGTTTTTGGGCTTGCCCAGCCCCAGGTGGGGGAATCAGACAGAAAGGTCTGGGAGAGGAAAACTGCTGCCTAGCAGAGTCTGCACGTCCTCTGTTGGCTAGTCTCCACTGCCTCCCCTAGCCCGCAACCTATCCCTCCTTCCAGGCCTCCCCTTCCCCAAGACTTAATCCAGTTTCTAGAACATTGTCAGGTCAATTAAGGGCCCCAGAGAGATGTTTCTCCTTCGTCTGTGGCCTTGATTCGGCTTTTCCAGAAAGGGCTGGCTCTCTTTTCTCTGGCCTGACAGCTCTGGGGGTGCAGGCTCGAACCGAACCCTGCACAGATTTCAGGGCTCACCCAACCAGAAGCAGTAGCTGCTGCAACCTCAGTCAGGGGCTAATGCCTAGGTTCCTCTGGGTCCTTGGGGCTCATATTGCTCTGAGCTCCATCTGTGAACTCAAGAGTTTTCCTTCATTCCCCTCCACTTCACCTTATTTCAGCTGAGATGGCGTCAGGAAAAAGGTTGGTGAGACTGGGCTTCCACATAGCTAATCAAGCTGGGTAAGAAACTATAGTTTCAACGGGGGCTTTGATCTGAAGGGAACGCGAGAGCCGGGGAGCCGCACTGTGCTTCCCTCATGGTTTAAATCAGAGGACAACAAACCGTGCTGCGGGATCATTGGCTGGAGGGTGCGTAGCCCAGGGCCCCGTGAGACAGAGAGCAGAGAGCATAGCTCTGTTCTGCTTCTCCTTTTCCTGGGTGATGTGCTTTGTCCCACGGTTGATATTCTTAGTGGCACCTCTGTGTGCGCGGGTGGAAAGGTCTAGAAGGTGAGGATCGGGAACAGTAAGAAGCCCAGGGAAGAGACATGCACATGTTCTATTCTTTCTAAAATCAAACAACCAACACATCGGCTTTCATTTCGCAAGTATGAGGCGTATGTCTGGAGAATAGTGATAAAAAAGATGAGAACCTCTGAGCACATATCTCCTTTCTGTATCAGCTGGCCCTGCTCTGCTCTGCCCAGTGCACCCGCACGTGCTTCCACACGTGTGCTCTTGCCCTCTCACAGCCATGCACTGTCATGCACACCCACACATCCACATATGTACACTCACATGTTCACACACATGATCACAGGTACAGACCCCACATGTGTGCACACATGTAAACTCACACAGGCATGATTGCATGTGCACATATTCATGCAGACACACACAGACACACACACCTTGCCTGCCTCTCTTTTTGTGTTGTTACTGCCCATGCCCAGTGATGCTCAGTGAGGGCTTTGCTTTACTCCTGGCTCTGCACTCGAGAGTTACTTCTGGTAGTGCTCTGGGAACCGTATGGGATACCAGGTTTCAAACCCAAGTTGGCCACGTGCAGGGCAGTGCCCTACCCACTATACTATCTCTCTGGCTCTCATTTGTCTTAAGTTTTCAAATCTCCCTGCTTTATCTCCCCAAGTGTGAGAGGGGTTCCCTTCATACACAACACAACAACCCCCTGGGTAGAGAGGCTCTCCAGGAGGGCAGACACGCCATCAGTCCTCCCCACAGCTCTATCCCCAGGCCCAGAATAGCACTGTAGCCACTTTCAGAGCAGATGGATCCTAACCAGTCTGGCAAGCCTTGCCTTTGTCTGAGCCCGTGTCTCTGAACTTGCCTGTTGATTATGGTTGCTCAGTCATGTACCGCCCAAGGTGACTGTGCACAAATCCAGCCTATGTGCTCTTTATTGTACCACTATAGCGCTGCCTCACCCAGACAGCACAGCACGTGGCACCCCGTGGTCTGCCAGTGGCCCTTCTCTGAAAAACTGTCTTCAGAAGGAAACAAGATTCTCCCCACCTGCCCAGTCCCCGTCCGCTCCAATTTCCGGAAAGAAGACGTTCCACTGAGTACTTTCACAGAACTGTTTCTTTAGGTCCTTGGCCAGACTTCAAAGCCAGCCCACGAACTTGTCCACAACCCAGCCCACCCCCTCACACTTCCCTCCTCTGTTTTCTGTCTCCTGCAGGGTTTGGCATGACAACGCCCACGACCGTCGAAGGGAAAATCTTTCTGATCTTCTATGGCCTCGTGGGCTGTGCAAGCACCATCTTGTTCTTCAACCTCTTCCTGGAGCGCCTGATCACCGTCATCGCCACGCCATGAAGTCATGCCACCAGCGGCAGCTGCGGGAGACAAGGGTCTCTGCCCCAGGAGAACCCCCCCCAAAGCCGGGCACATCCCACACGGACAGCCTGAGCGCCTGGAAGCCCTCGGTATACTACGCCATGTTGATCCTGTGCGTGGCCTCGCTCCTCGTGTCCTGCTGCGCCTCAGCCATGTACGCCGCCTTTGAGGGCTGGACGTACCTAGACTCGCTTTACTTCTGCTTTGTGGCCTTCAGCACCATTGGCTTTGGGGACCTGGTCAGCAGCCAGAATGCCAAGTATGACAGCCAGGATCTCTACCGCGTGGCCAACTTTGTCTTCATTCTCACGGGCGTCTGCTGCATCTACTCCTTGTTCAACGTCATCGCCATCCTCATCAAACAACTAGTGAACTGGATCCTGCGGAAGCTGGATGGGCGGTGCTGCCGCCTGGGCCCCAGAGGGCTCTTGCAGACGCGCAGGGAAGCCGCCGTGACGCCGGGCCAAGTGCACAACCGCGAAAACATCTCCATCGACACGGACGGGGTGCTGGACAGTGACACGGACGGGCGGCGGCTCTCGGGTGAGATGATCTCCATGAAGGACTTCCTGGCCACCAACAAGGTCTCGCTGGCCATCCTGCAGAAGCAGCTGTCCGACATGGCCAATGGTTACCCACACTGTCAGGGCTCACTGTCCCAGGACGAAGTTCTCGGGCGGGGTCGGGCGTTGGCCATTATGAACAACAGGCTGGCAGAGACCAGTGGGGACAGGTAGACGCCAGGACTCGGGACTGGGCACTCGGGCCTCGGTGGGGGTGGACAGTGAGGGGCTATCATCCTGCAACCCCACTCTGCAGCCTGACTATCTTCTGAACCTCCAGCCCAGCTGTCGAAAAGCTCATCTTCCAGCCTCCAGCCAAGAGTGGACCACCACCCAGGGCCACCTCCCAGGGCAGGCACCTGAAGCTTCCATGCCCATCTCCTTGTCTCCATGCCTTCTCTCCAAATTCAGTCTTTCTACAAGAATCACAACAGCGTTCGCTCGGTCACTTGTCTTAACCCTGAGACTCTGATTGCCACAGGAGGGAGCTTGATTCCCTGCCGCTCTGTTCTTCACTGGAAAGCAAAAATCCCAAAGGTCCCGGTTTCCTCCCAGAACTCTGAAAAGATGAAGCACCCCCTACAAAAGACACCAAAGCAGGGTGGTGTGGCGCGGCATGTGGGCCTGCTTTTTTCTGGGCTTCTCCCTAGCAAACTAGTCTGTGGTGCCGATGAGGGAAGCCATCTGTACTCTGCATTTGCTTTTTGTTGTTGTTGTTGTTCTTTTTGTTCTTTAAGATCCAAGTGTCCTGGGAGACTAAGGGGAAGAAAATAAAAACTCGGCTGCAATTCTTTAAGCCTCAATCAGGTGGTAGGGGAAGCCAGCTTTTGTACTTGAGAAGAGTTTGGTCGCAGAAACGGTCATTTTTACCTCTCTGAAAAAATGACTATTTATTTGGGGAAAAATTTAATAAATGCTCATTTTACTAACTAGATGAGCTGTGTACTCTGTGAGAGAGAGACAGAAAGAGAGAGAGAGAGAGAGAGAGAGAGAGAGAGAGAGAGAGAGAAATCAGGTATTAAATGTGATCAGAGAATGGGACCAGTAAGCCTTTGTCCTCAAGCCTAGTCCCAAAGATCCAGGGATTTTGTGAGAATTGTTTTGAATTCTGGGCTGGAAGAATATTCTAGACCGTGACATTTGACTTCTCGTGTCTAATAATCCGTTTTGTTCTGCCTTCTGGGATTGCAGTAAGTCGAGTTACATAACCGCCGGAGCTGTTAAGCTATGTGTGTGCAGGTTGGGAGGAGGACGCAGGGTTAAAATGGGATTGCTCTTGTTGCTCTGAGTGGTGGTACACAGCGCTCCCAGAAATGATGAGGAAAGCTGGATGCAATAAAAGAGATACCGCGGAAAAGCTCTTCCTGGTGAAACTGATGGGAGGAGCAGAGCCGGGAGACCTGGAACCTTCCCACCTACCCCTTTTCCTGGAAGACTCTCCGGAGCCCCATCCCCCACCGCCTGTCTTTTACACAGGTGATAGAAGACAGAGCTCACCTTGTCTGAGTCCCAGGGCAGTTAGGAGCTGAGTGTTCCTTCCCCGTACTCCCTGCTGCCTCACAGCCTCCCTTACCAGGCTCACTCTGGGCTCACCAGCTCTGTTTTGTGGATGGGTCACCTTGCAAGTTATGCGCAAGTGGTCAAGGGGGCACTCTCAATGGTCAGGCCCAGCAGTACTCAGGGGACGAAATGCAAGGGTCTTACACGGATGCAAAATAAATGCTCCAGGCCTTCATGTCTACTCCTCCGGCCCCTGAGACGCCTTTTGTGTTATTATTGTTCCCAACTATTTCCTTTACAACACCAGAAGTGCCCAGGAGCAGAAATTTATTTATTTTATTATTTTTTTTTCTCTGTCTCTGCTTGTTTATTTATTTTCCCCAAAGTCTGAGTCAGAATCTAGGGGCAGCCCCGTCGAAGTGCTTGTACAAAGAAAAACACTAACCTACCACACGCAAGCTGGCCACAGCGCCCAGGGACTGACGGGTTACAGATGTCGGTTCAAACCCACACCTTCTCTTTTTTTTTTTTTCAAATATTTTATTACACCAACATGTGATATACAATTACAAAGATGTTCATGTTTGGGTTTCAGTCACACAGTCTTCCAGCACCCATCCCTCCACCAGTGCCCATCTCCCACCACCAATGTCCCCAATTCCCTCCCCCTCCCCCAGCCTGCCTCCATGGCAAGTTCTTTATCTCTTCTCTCTCTCTCTTTCTTTCTCTCTTCTCTTACACATTGTGGATTGCAATACATACATTTAGAGATTATCATGTATATCTTTTCTCCTATATTCAATGCTCAGTTCTAGGCTGGCATTATCACTTTTGACAAATATTAGCACATTGTTCCCGTCTCTGTCTCACCTAACCTCTGATTCCCACATGTCCGTGGTAGATTCCACCTTTTTTTTTTTAATTGAAAGATGCTCATGTAGAGTCTTGGTTCCACAGGGTTCCAACACGCACCCTCCACCCAAACCCATCTCCCATCACCAATGTCCTGTCTCCCTCTCCCCTCCCGCACCCCAACCACCTGAAGGGCTCTATATGTCATTTCCTTCCTCTCTATATCTCCCTCCCAACAAACTTTCCTGCTCTTCGTGGAATGCAGTGCACCAAAAGACATCACTGTTTCACCACCCTAGTGGCCCGCACGGCCGCGCGACCTGGGCTCGAACTGGTTTTGCTCTGTTCCTCTGGTCGTGGGGCAGTTTCCCAGCGTCTGGACAACGAAAATGGTGGCTAGTGTGATGGACGAGTCTCATCCGGCTGCTTCCGGGACCCCCCGGAGGCGACGGGCCCACTCCCAAAGCCCATCTGCCCTCCTCGGGGTTCCATGGTCAGCTGAGGCCCGGCGCGAGCCGAGATCCCGCCTCCCCAGCCGTCTGCAAGACCCTGGATGCTGGCCCGCGGGCAGCTCCTGGGCGGGGAAACCAGGCTCGATAAAATGGAGGGGGAAGGGGTGACCACGCCTCCATCTGACGACTTCCCAGTGATTCCCGCCTCTTGGAGCCGCCTACCTGGGCTCGAACTGGTTTTGCTTTGTTCCTCTGGTCGTGGGGCAGTTTCCCAGCGTCCGGACAACGAAAATGGTGGCTAGTGTGATGGACGAAGTCTCATCCGGCTGCTTCCGGGACCCCCGGAGGCGACGGGCCCACTCCCAAAGCCCATCTAGGAGCAGAAATTTAAATGTCCAGTAAGCAGGACCCCGGCCTTAGTGCAGCTCCAAAATCAGAGATCTTAAACCAGAGAGTTGCATTACCCTCAAAAGGATGCAAAACCCTCTTTAAGAACCTCTGATCACAGGCTGAGCTCCAGGGGCTCATCCTCACTCGAGCAGTGGGCAGAGAAGAGGACCTTGTCCTTCTCAGGGGCCCTTGACCTCCATGTTCCTTATACGGGGTAGGAATAAAGCAGGCGCTAGAGTCCCTAACCCCGGTCCCTAAGATCTTGGGATGAGCCAGGAGGTGGGAGAGCTTCAGTATAAGTAAGGTCTGTCTTCCAAGAAGGCTGATTTTACTGAACAGTTTTTGCAGGGAGATGTGATGTCAAAACACTCCCAAGTAGGATCCAAAAGTGTTTAGTTTTTAATGTTAACTATGAAAAAATAAAATTAGGGGCCGGAGTGATAGCCTAGCGGGTGGGGCATTTGTCTTGCACGTGGCCGGCCCATGCCGGCCTGGGTTCGATCCCCGGCATCCCATATGGTCCCCGGGCACCGCCAGGAGTAATTCCTGAGTGCAGAGCCAGGAGTAACCCCTGAGCATTGCCGGGTGTGACCCAAAAAAGCAAAAAAAAAAAAAAGAAAAATAAAATTAAATTTATGATGAGCTTCCTGAGGTCTTGGGGGGGTCTTGAAAAATGAATTTGTTCTCTTTTTGGGGTGGGGGTTTCTGTCTAGGGAGAACATTTGCACACCAGTGCAGTTTGCACACCAATACAGGGAGAGATGTGCAGTACTTTTATAATGGGTGGGTGGGTGTGTGGGTGGATGGATAGATGGATAGATGGACAGGTGGATGGATGGGTGCATGATAGATGAGTAGATGGATGGGTGGGTGGATGGATGGGTGGGTGGGTGGGTAGATAGGTGGATGAGTGGATAATAGATGGGTAGGTGGATGGATGGGTGGATGGGTGGGTGGATGGATGGGTGGATGGATGGATGGATGGATGGATGGATGGATGGATGGATGGATGGGGGGTGGGTAGGTGGATGGATGGGTAGGTGGGTGGGTGGATGGATGGATGGATGGATGGATGGATGGATGGATGGATGGATGAAATGGGTGAATAGATAAATAGATGGATGGGTGGATGGATGGATGGATGGATAGATGGGTAGATGGATGGAGGGATGGATGGATGGATGGATGGATGGGCGGGTGGGTAGGTGGATGGATGGGTGGTGGGTGGGTGGATGGATGGATGGATGGATGGATGGATGGATGGATGGATGGATGGATGAAATGGGTGATAGATAAATAGATGGATGGGTGGATGAATGGAAGGAAGGATAGATGAGAAAATATATGCCCAAAATTGCAAATCTGTGAATTATTGCTACTTTCAGAATAGAGTAAGGGCTGTTGCTTTCGGCATAAATTGGTCAACAGAGAATGTGTAGACAGTAATACCAAAGCTGGAGTTGAAGCCCGAGACCCATACGCCGCCGCTATTGTTCTGTGTTTCCACACAGAAGAGGCCGCACATGTGCACACAGGTGCATTTTCCCAGGTGATGCACTTCCTGCTCTTCAATATATTTCCTCTCATCTTCCCTCCAGTGTTACTGCTCTGCCTTTTTCACCTTAGTCCCCACCCTGAAGGAGTCTAGCTCTCCTTGCCAGTTCTGTTCACTCATCGCTGAATTCTCTTCTCACCGGAGAGCTTTCTTTTCCTCACTTGCAGCCTGCTGGCTGAAAAGAGGGTCCAGAGACTCCCCAGGACGACCAAGGGACCCACAGACATGACCCTCTGGAAGCTTGCAGGCACCACCTGTGGATGGGCTCACATTTCTGCGAGGTTAGAAAGGTGGAGAGATCTTTCAAAGTGAGACAATTTCTCATCTCTATTGTCTGAAACCATAGCTTTTGAATGTTTCTTTGTGGGAGGGGCACACCCAGTGATACTCGAGGTTACTCCTGGCTCTGTATTCAGGAATTACTCCCTACTGGTGCTCAGGGTACCACATGGGATGCCAGGTACGAACCCAAGTCTACCGCATGCAAGGCAAGTGCCCTCCCCACTGCACTATCGCTCTGGCCTGCTTTTGAATGTGTCTTACCTACACCAGCTGTTTATGTTGGGCTTTTGCCACAGAAAGGGATGTTTGGGCCACACACAGTGGTGCTCAGAACTTACTCCTGCATCTGTGCCGAGGGAGCCTTATACAGTGCTGGGAATCAAATCAGGGTCCGCTGCATGCAAGGCAAGTGTCTTAACCCCTGTACTGTCTCTCCATCCCTGGATGATGTTTTTATATTAAACCAAAGGACCTGAAACCTGGTGTGTGTGAGCTCCACAGGTAGCAATGTGAGAGAGCACAGCAAGCCCTGGGGGCAGTATAACCAGAATGTGCGTGAGGACAACTCGAGAGCGTGTGGAAGCACTGCAGCTAAACAGCACACACACCAACTGGGGAGCGTCACAACCTACGTATGAACCTGGTGCGTCCCACAGTTGTCACAGGCAAACCTCACCACCAGGTATGTGACCCCCACCCAGTTCAGTTGATTCCCCAGCTCTGCATATGGTACCCCGAGCACCAATGGGGTAATCTCTCAGCACTGCTAGGAGTGATTCCTGAGCACCACCAGGTGTGGCCGTCAGAACAAAAATACATACTGACCCACACATACATGCATATATACATACATACTTGCACTAAATAGAGTGTTAAGTGTATAGTTCTGGCTTTTGAAGTTACTAGGGATATATCTGACATTAGGGATCAAGCTGGAGTTACTTCTGCACGCCCCCAACCCTTCCAACTATCTCCAGCCCCACAAAGAGCTTAATTTGAGAAATCGTTGTTGGGGGACCAGAGAGATGGCTCAGAGGGCTTGAATGCAAGCTTTGTTTGGTTCTCAGAAACGCATGGTCCTCTGAGCAGACGGCATATAAACAGTGTGAGCTCATGGGTTAATTTTTTGGCACCTGAAAGGTCATCCTTGGGGAAACTGTGGTTAAATCTAGTATACTTTGTAGCCTGGTTAGTTATACGATACCAACTTCAAATTTTTACTTACAGGGTTTGTTCTATGATTATGTAAAATGTGAACTTAGGGGTAGGAGGGTACTGGTGTATGGGAACTCTCTGTCCTATTTTTATAGCTCGACTCTGTGTCTAAAATTGCCTCCAAGTTCAAAATTAAAAAGGAAACATCTAGACTTTCTCACAATTGCCACCTGGACGGGGCTGTGACTTGGTTGTGCTTCTCTGGTTCATTCCTTTCTCGTGTCCTGGGGAGAGGTCGGTCTGGGGTGCAAAGCAGCAGTCGTAGGAGTACAGACCCCAGGCCACAGGGAACAGCAGCATCTGTGTACTTGAAGGCAATACAAACTCTCAGGCTATAAGCCTGGCTTCAGGAGTCAGGGGCTCGGAGGACAGAGCCTCACCTGCACGGGTCTCCAGAACGTTTTCCAATAAAGAATGGTTCCCTGAATGGCCCCAGTCTCAGCTGGCCGGATGCTCCTTTCCTGAGGAGTCAGAGGAGAGGGTGGACTAGCAAAGCCCTTGCTTGAGGAGAGGGAAGTTGGGATATAGAAGGGGCCACTATGGGAGATGCATGTCTGAAAGCGGGTAAAGGACCAAACATGGTAGCCTCTCCGTATCTGTACTGCCCAGAAGGGTGGGAGAGAGAGAGAGAGAGAGAGAGTGAGAGAGAGAGAGAGTACCTGCCATACCACCAGTTGTGGGGCTGGGGGGGCTGAAGGGCTGGGACAGGGATACTGGGGACATTGATGGTGGGAAATGTTAGCACGTGGAGGGATGGGTGCTGGAACATGTACGACTAAACCCCGATCATGAAAGCTTTGTAACCATCTCACGGTTATTCAATTAAAAAATTTTTTTAAAAAAAGGAAAAAATGCTTCCCTGAGCATGAGTCACATGAGACAGGAAAGAGACCTCCGAGGCCAACCTGCCTGTCCACCAAGCTCTGCCATGATTCTCCTCAGTGACCCCAGAAAAGAGCGAGTGCCTCTGTCTCACAGCTGTGTCTGATGATCTGCTGTTGCCTAGACACCCACACAACTGCTCTCAAGTGTGCCCCAAGCAATTCCCTAGAAGCAAGTCGTGAGTTAGTCTCCTGAGCTTACACAACAGGGGGTGGTTCATTATTGTTTTAAGGCACTTATGAAAAAAATAATCTAGTAATTGTCTTTGCGTAGGATTTCTATGGATTCCAGGGCATCCACTCTTTGAAGACTGTATTCAGTCTTCACAACTACTGGCCCTGGAATTAAAGTCATTACAAGATGACCTTCCGGACACACTCAGGTGGATCTGTCATCTTCCTGAAAATCATCAGTCAGGAGATAGCCCCATTGGCTGATCATATGCACACAGGAGCCCTAGATTCCGGAGACAGTCAGGTGGATCTGTCATCTTCCTGAAAATCATCAGAGTCAGGAGATAGCTCCATTGGCTGACCATATGCACACAGGAGCCCTAGATTTGAGTACCAGCACTTTCCAGGGGTCCTCTGAGCAGCACCACCATCTGATGTGGTCCCAAACAGATGGAAAAATAATTGATATCCTACACTTACCTCCAGAGGTCCTGGCTCAAGTGTCTGGGAAGAGTTATAAGTAGCCCTAGGGCTGTTATTCCCATATCTGTACTCAGCAGTGACCCCTGGAGGTGCTCAGACAATATGTGATGCAAGGGTTTGATCCAGGGTTGTGGCTACCGCAGCCACACTTGTCTTACCTCTCAGGCCCATTATGAGTCATTTTGTTGGTTTATTTTATAAGCTCAGGGCTTACTTATGGTTCTGTGCTTTGGAACAATTCCTGGCAGGGCTTGGGGAAGTGTCAGGAATCAAACGCAGATCAATTGCATGCAAGGCAAGTGCCCTGCCCACTGTACTATCTCTCTGGCCCCTGTGAGTAGTTTTTAATAGTTTCTCAATTGCAAGGAGATTTACATAAGGTATTAAATTTATGCTTTGCTACTTTATATTGTGTGTATGTATGTATTATTTTGTTTTCCCAAGCTAAGTTCTGTAGATTTGTTTCGGAAGTTATGGCCTACTTAGGAAAGAGGTTTTTTTTGTTGTTGTTTTTTTTTTTTTTTTGCTTTTTTTGGGTCATACCCAGCAATGCTCAGGGGTTTCCTGGCTCTGCACTCAGGAATTACTCCTGGCGGTGCTCAGGGGACCATATGGGATGCCAGGAATGGAACCCGGGCCGGCATGAGCCGGCCGCATGCAAGGCAAACACCCTACCCACTGGGCTATCACTCCGGCCCTGGAAAGAGGTATTTTGTCTCGCTCAGCCTAGAGAGAGGAGGGTGCGACACGAGACTCAGGATGAACAGCTGAGTCTGGCCTTGTCATCGAGCCACACTGGGCCCTCTTGTTGGGTTCACATGCTACAATATGATTTTCAAAATAATAATAATACCCCAACTCTTAAGTATGTGATGAGCACAATTGGAAGAATACTTGAATTCAATGCGAGAACACAAAGAAAGCAAAAGTATTGAACATTTAATTCAAAGACCTTTAAAATATACCACACACACACACACACACACACACACACACACCACCACCACCACCACCACCACCACCACCACCACCACCACCATGAACAGAGTGGTTCAGGAGAAAGATTGCTGTGTAATTGGTAAAGGCTCACTTGTATCACTTGTCTTCCCGTTCATCGATTTCTCAAGCAGTAACATCTCCATATGTCCTGTCACAAGCAAGTGTAGCCCAAGGGCATCTGCTCACTCCAGTAGCAAGAAGAGCCTCAAACCATTCTTTCAGGTCATGGGAATGAGGTCTATAATTGTTACTGGTTTTTGGCATATCAAATACGACACGGGTAGCTTGCCAGGCTCTGCCATGTAGGTGGTATACTCTCAGTAGAAGGCTCTCATCTCAAGTCTTTTTTTTTTGTAAAGGCTTTTATCACTTGTATCACTTGTCTTCCTGTTGTTCATCAGTTTGCTCTAGCAGGCACCAGTAACATCTTCATACGTCCTGTCACATGCTAGTGTAGCCCAAGGGCATCTGTTCTCTCCAGGAACATGAAGAGCCTAACATCATTCCTTCAGGTCATGGGAATGAGGTCTATAATTGTTATTGGTTTTCGGCATATCAAATATGACAAGGGGAGCTTGCCAGGCTCTGCCGTCAGGATGGGATACTCTTTTTATTTAACTTTTCTTTTCTTTTCTTTTTTTCAAGTATTTTATTATACCACTGTGAGATATACAATTACAAAGATATACAATTACAAAGTTCATATTTGGGTTTTGGTCATACAGTGTTCCAGCACCCATCCCTCCACCAGTGCCCATCTCCTACCACCAACGTCCCGGTTCCCTCCCCTTCCCCAGCCCACCTCCATGGCAGGTTCTTTATTTCTTTCCCTTTCTTTCTCTTTCTCTTTTTCTTCCCTTCCAGACTATGGATTACAGAACATACATTAAAGGGTTGTCATGTGTATCTTTTGCCTGCATTTAATGCTCAGTTCTAGGTTGGTATCAGTATCACTGTATCACTGTCTTCCCATTCATCATCGATTGGCTCGAGCAGGCACCAGTAACATCTCCATATGTCCTGTCTCATGCTAGTAGAGCCCAAGGGCACCTGCTTGCTCCAGGAACATAAAGAGCCTCAAACCATTCCATCAGGTCATGGGAATGAGGTCTAAAATTGTTACTGGTATTTGGCATATCAAATACAACACGGGTAGCTTGCCAGGCTCTTCCGTGTGGGTAGCATACTCTTGTAGTCATATCTAAATTCAGCATTTATTGATGAACTGTGTGGCCGTGCGAGTTGGGCTGTGATAGGCTGGTCTGATGGGTGGAGTTCTGATGACGGGGAAGTCCAGATGTGAAAAATGGAGGCCCTCATGGAGTGGGGGTCGTCTGGCTTGTTGCAAGGCTCTACTAGGGTGGTGGGCCAGGGCTAGAACCCGCCATCCTTCCTGGGTGCCTCATGAGCGGCTGGGCACAGGGAGAGCCAGTAGCAGCTCTGCCCCCATGTCTGTGAGTCTTCTTGATATTAGTACTTTCGACAATTGTTAGCACACTGTTCCATTTTCTGTCTTACCTAGCCTCTGACTCCCACACGTTTGTGATAATTTCCACCTTTGACAAGACCTCCTGATACATGTTTCACTTGACCTTGGATATTGGTATCATAATCACTATCTATCTATCTATCTAT
This sequence comes from Cryptotis parvus, assembly GCA_021461705.1. Lineage (NCBI taxonomy): Eukaryota > Metazoa > Chordata > Mammalia > Eulipotyphla > Soricidae > Cryptotis > Cryptotis parvus. The sequence goes on from JAJIBD010010869.1 coordinate 25,601, forward strand.
CTATCTATCTATCTATCTATCTATCTATCTATCTATCTATCTATCTATCTATCTATCTATCTATCTATCTATCTATCTATCTATCTATCTATCTTCCCGTTAATCATCTATTTGCTAGAGCGGGCACCAGTAATATCTCCATATGTCCTGTCTCATGCTAGGAGAACCCAAAGGCATCTGCTTGCTCCAGGAACATAAAGAGCCTCAAACCATATAAATATTAGGTCATGGGAATGACCTAATATAAATGTTACTGGTATTTGGCATATCAAATACTACATGACAGCTTGCCAGGCTTGCCGTGCGGGTGGCATACTGTTGTAGTCACCTAAATAAAGCATTTATTGATGAACCGTGCGCCCGCTAGCGGCCGCGCGAGCTGGACTGTGATAGTCTGGTCTGCTGGGTGGAGTTGTGACGAGAGGGAAGTTCAGATGTGGAAAATGGCGGGCCCTGTGGAGTAGGGGAGGGTGGTCTGGCTTGTTGTGAGGCTCAGCTGGGGTGGCAGGCCAGGGCTAGAACCCACCATGCCTCCCGGGCGCCTCATGAGTGGCTGTGCACAGGGAGAGCAAGTAGCAGCTCTGCCCCATGTCTGAGAGTCTCTGGTTCAGCATACCTGGGCCGGATTGAAAAAAAAAACTGCTGCAGGGTGGGTGTCGATGATCCAGGCTGTGATAGTCTGGTCTGCTGGGTGGAGTTGTGACGAGAGGGAAGTTGGGATGGAAAAAAAAAACTGCTGACACGCCTCTCTCTCCGTGGCTTTCCGCCGAGAGGATTGGGAGGCCATGGCTTCCCTGGGTGCATGGTGCGCAGGTTGTCTAGGGGCTCGTCTTGAGGACCTGTCCCCACCGGCTTCCCTGGCGCTCCCCCTGGAGAGCCGTGTTGCCCGGGCCCTGTGCGCTGGCTCTTGCGTGCACCCCGGGGTTGCCTGCTGCCTCCCGCCGTGGTTGCTGCCCTCTGGTCCAAGGTGCTCGAGAGGCGTGGCCCCCGGTGTCCGTGACCTGGACATCGATGGAACCCCTCCCGTTACCCGCTGCTGCGTGTCAGGTGCTCCCGCGGGGTTCTGTCTGTGTCCGGGCCCGGCGTTGCCCCAAGGTCGCAGGGCGGGGGGAGGCTGAAACGGGCCTCTGCCTTCTCCGGAGGGCTGCTGTCCTCGGCCTGCCTTCCTTCGGGGCAGGCGTTCCCCCTTCGGGGGTTCGCTGGACCATAGTGCGGTGTTGCCTCTCGCTTCCTCGACAGATCGATGTGGTGGTGGTGCGTTCTCCCGGGCCCGGCCTAAGCCAGACGAGGGACAGACTTTCACGGTGAATGGGACCGCTCTTCTCATTCTGCCAGCAGGCCCCTCGTTTCTCCCCACGGCTGGCCTTGGCGGGGAGCACAGGGGTGCGGAATGGTATTATAATATGTACATATATATTTATATCATGCAAATAAATGCAGTCGTTCTATATCTGTCTCTCTCCTTCTGGCTAATTTCACTCAACATAATCTCCATGTCCATCCATTTATAGGTAAATTTCATAACTTCATTTTTCCTAACAGCTGTATAGTATTCCATTGTGTAGATGTATCAAAGCTTCTTTATCCAGTCATCGATTCTCAGCCACTCTGGTTGTTTCCAGATTCTGGCTATTGTGAATAATGCTGCTATGAACATAAAAGTAGGGATGGTGTTTCCGCTGCATATTTTTGGCTTCCCAGAGTAGATTCCCAGGAGTGGTATGGCTGGGTCAAATGGGAGTTCAATTTCTAGTCTTTGTAGGAATGTCCATATTTTTTCCAGAAAGGCTGTACCACCCGGCATTCAGGATGGGATACTCTTGTAGTAGGCTCTCATCTCGTGCATTTATTGATGAGACAGGGAAAGACCAGCTTTTCTGCTAGGTGGAGCTCTGACAAGCTGTGGAATCCGGATGTTGAAAATGGTGGCCCTCATGGTGTTGGGGGGTCCTCTGGCTTCTTGCAAGGCTCTGCTGGAATGGCGGGCCAGGGCTAGAACATGCCTTCCCTCCTGGATGCCTCATGTATCTGAGTCACGTGTATCTCAGATACTCAATCACCCTGGTGCAGATAATAAATAAGAAGGACCTTGTGGGTACCATCTAGATACATGCAGCCCATGCACTTGGTAAAGGCTAACAAATATAAATGCAATATTCAAACTAATTAACAGAATACGTATTTTTCTCAAATGTGCAAGGAATTTCTCGATGGTCCCTTACATGTTAGGCCATAAAACAATTTTTCAGGGCTGGCATGTAGTTCAGGCAGAGGAGCATGTGCACACAGGGCCCCAGGTTTGTTTCTGATGCTGACACCTTCTGGTCTCCCAAGCCCCAGAGCGGATCCCATGGCAATGGTGGCAGAAAGAGAAGTACCCAAATAAGAGCAAATCTTAATATAAAAGTTGAAAAAATGCAAAATGTCTTTTCCAATACCAATAAAATGAATCTAGAAATGAATAGCAAAAATAAAATTAGAAATTTTAATTTTTACAGACTTGTGACAATTAAATGACATACTCTTAGGCAACGGTTAATTAAATAGTCATGAAATTAGGACTCATCTGGAGACAAGTGATGTCATGATAACATCCAAAGCATGTAGCACAGTGCCAGCAGTGTATCTATTTGCATCTACATTTGTATTAGCTTTAAACACTTGCATTTCAGAAGAAAATCTCAAATTTATAACCTAACTTTTTTGGCCTTTGGGGCCACATTCAACATGCTCAGAGGTTACTCCTGGATTTGCACTTAGGAATTACTCCTGGCCATTCTTTGGGGACCATATGGGATGCCGAGGATCAAACCCAGGTTGAGCCTGTGCAAAGCATTTGCCCTATCCACTGGTACTATTGCTCCAGCCCCTCATAACCTAACTCTAAACCCTCAGGAACTTAAAAAAAAAACAAACTAAACAATAATTTCTCAGAAGGAAATAAATAATAAATGAAGCAGAGAATAAAATAAAAATGTTAATACAAGACAGAAGAATAAACAAATCAAAGGTTGGCTCTTCAAAAAGATCCCCAAAATTGACAAATATTTGCTTAGATTGACTGAGAAAAAATAGAAAACACAAATAACTGAAATTGAAAATGAAGTCAGCACTGTTACTACTGATTTCAGAGAGAAAATAAAGATTAGGGAAGAGTACCAGCAATACTTGTTCACAGCAAATTGGATTCAGGAGTTCCTAAACTTATTTGACCTACCACTCCTTTTAAGATAAAAAAAAAATTATTCCATGCACCCCTCCCCCAAAGTACCATCTTTCAATGAACAAAGAACAAGTCGCACAATTGCCCCAGAGACTACTAAAACCCCCGAGTCATTTCAGGACCTCTGGGGTCTGATATCACCCATGATGGGAAGCACTGAGCTATACACAATGTCTACAGTTCTAGAATTGTACGACATGAAATAGAAATCTGCATAGCCCTTTAAGAGACTGAATTTGCCATCAAAACTCACTCAATAAACAAACCCTCCACCACATGGCACAGCTGGCTAACTTCATTCAACTTAAAGATGAACACCACCCCATTTCAAACTCTTCCCAAAGACCAAAGAGAAAGATAGTTTTCCACTTACTTATTCTGTGGAACCCTTATGGAACCACATGCTGTTCTCACCGCTAAATAATAACACTGCAAGAAACTGGTAAAGATTGATGGGGGGGAAAACCCCAACAAAATGCTACACAACTGAGTCCATTGGCATAATGAAAGGATTGTATGCCATGACAAGTGAGGATTGTTCTTGGAAGGCAAGGGTGGTGCTTGATTCTGGTACTGTGATTAACTGAATCCATCTATCCAACACATAGATGGATTCAGTTAATCAATACCAGAATGAAGGGGCAGAAGTGTGATCATCTCAATTGATGTAGAAAAGGCATTTAACAAAAATGAAGCAACACACACACACACATCTGGGAACAGAAGAAAATTTCCTCCACATAATAAATGCCATTATAAGAACAACCCACAGCTAATATCAGACTCTGTGGTAAAACACTGAAATCACTACCTCTGAAATTAGGAATTTTCCACATTTGGACTTCCCTCTCGTCAGAACTCTACCCAGCAGACCAGCCCATCACAGCCCGGATCATCGACACCCACCCTGCAGCAGCTTTTTCCTCAATCCGGCCCAGGTATGCTGGTCCAGAGTCTCTCAGACATGGGGGCAGAGCTGTTCCTTGCTCTCCCTGTGCACAGCCGTTCATGAGGCAGTCGGGAGGCATGGCGGGTTCTAGCCCTGGCCCACCACCTCGGCAGAGCCTCACAACCAGCCAGACTACCACCCTCACTCCACGGGCGCTGCCATTTTCCACATTTGGACTTCCCTCTCGTCAGAACTCCACCCAGCAGACCAGCCCATCACAGCCCGGCTCCACGCGGCCACTTGCGGCCACGCGGTTCATCAATAAATGCTTTATTTGGAGGTGTTTAAAAGATTTTCCCTCCCGCTCGGCAAGCCTGGCAAGCTTCTCATGTTGTATTTGATATGCCAAATTCCAGTAACAATTACATTAGGTCATTCCCATGACCTAATATAATGGTTTGAGGCTCTTTATGTTCCTGTAGCAAGCCGATGCCCCTGGCTCTACTGGCATGAGACAGGACATATGGAGATATTACTGGTGCCCGCTCTAGCAAATAGATGATCAACGGGAAGATCGTGAGATCGTGATTGTGAAATTAGGAAAAGACCATTTATAGCTCATTTAGCTATTTCTTTTTATTGTGTGTGTGTGGGGGGGTTGTGTGCAATGCTCAGGAGTGACTCCTGTATTTGCACCCAGGAACCACACCTGACAGGCTCAGAAGATCGCATGGGATTCCAGAAATGGAATCTGGGTTGGCTGCATGCAAGGCAAGCACCCATCTGGGGTTCTGGGGATCAAAGCTGCTTCAGCCGTGTACAAGGTATGCGTCCTACCAGCTGGACTATCGCTGTGGTCACGTGTTCAGATATTTACGGCAGAATAAATAGACATGTAACATTTCCATTTGTTATAGACATCTTACATGACTGTGACCCAATAGACTAGACGTGGAGAAGGTTATACTATATAGCGTTGTTCAATTTCTGTATGGCATCCACACAATGAAATCATCTAAGGATGTGCATCTCGGAACCTATACTGATCATTAAGTAACTTAGGATTGAACTTATTATATGACATTAATAAGTGCAACCTCTTAATGTTTCTCAGCACTCATCTTTGGTGATGCTCAGGGGTTACTCCTGGTTCTGAACTCAGAGATTACTCCTGGAAGTACTCGGGGGGACCATACGGGACTCGTGCAAGCAAGGGGCCCTCCCGCTGTACTATCACTCTGGCCCAGTGCTCACCTTTCATAGGTCTTTTGAGAAACAGTTCATGAAAAGAAGCAACATGATTTTAAAATGTAATGATTTTGATCTATTTCTTTTGGATTATTTATCCTATTGACTTCAAGTCAAATTAAACCAAATTACCTTCTTTTTTTTTATAACTACATAATTATCACACCCTTTATTCTCAGCCCAGAAATTGGGTTATGACTTTCCAGCACACAGTCCTTACATGATCTGATTCCGTTTCATCTCACTGCTGGTCTTGTTAACTCACAGTGCCAGGCATCAGATTCAGGTCTCGTGATTGCAATGCAGATGCTTTGCTGCTGAGCCACATCCCCAGTCTAGACATTTTGGGGAGGCGGCAGGGGGTCGCTGCTGGGGATTAAAATGGGGTCCACTGCATGTAAGGTAACAGAGGGCCTTATTCTCTGCACTGTCTCTCAGGCCCTGTCCCCCTGCTTGACTGGTCAGCAGAACTATGGCTTATTCGCCAGTGGCGTGCGGACATTTGCTTTCTCCTTCACTCCGAGCCACTGTCAGTTTGTAAACAAACCTTGTGAAAGACCAGGCGTCCCTTTTCGCCAGTGACTGGGGGATGACTGAAGATGACTGGGGAGAGGGGTGACATGCACCCGGCCAGGGGATTCTGCTGCATGTGGTGATTAAGTGGGAACTTCGACCACAGGTAACAGTCGTCAGAGCTTTCCTAAGCTGGGGATTTCAAACCACTTGGTGGATCTGTAGATGCGCTGGTTCAGAGCTACAAAATAACATCGTACATGATGCCAGCACTGCTTTGCAACACTATAGTCATTTTTTCCAAGTGTAATATTTTAACTATAATGTATAACACATCATTAGCAATTAATGTGTTATTTTTTTAGAAAGAAAAAATGTTGGCTAAACTATCACAAAGAAAGAATGTGTGTTGATTTGTACTGTTCTATTTCAACATACATTCAGTAGTCCATGTGTTATAATCTTGCACCAAAGACTATTTGGTAATAAATAGTTTAAGTAACATTGGCACTATTTTTAAAGCATCACATAATTGTGGCACCCCACTCTTTTGGCAAAAAAACTTTCACAAACTCAAGGACTATCACTATCACTATCTTCCCGTTAATCATCTATTTGCTAGAGCGGGCACCAGTAATATCTCCATATGTCCTGTCTCATGCTAGTAGAACCCAAAGGCATCCGCTTGCTCCAGGAACATAAAAGAGCCTAAAACCATTATATTAGGTCATGGGAATGACCTAATATAAATGTTATTGGTACTTGGCATATCAAATACGACAAAGCAGCTTGCCAGGCTTGCCGTGTGGGTGGCATACTCTTATAGTCACCTCTAAATAAAGCATTTATTGATTTATTGATGAACCGCGCGCCGCTAGTGGCCACGAGCCAGGCTGTTATAGTCAGGTACACTGGGTGGAGTTGTGACGAGAGGGAAGTCTGGATGTGGAAAATGGTGGCCCCCATGGAGTTCGGGGCGGTCGTCTGGCTTGTTGTGAGCCTCTGCTGGGGTGGCAGGCCAGGCGCTAGAACCCGCCATGCCTCCCAGGTGCCTCATGATCGGCTGGGCACAGGGAGAGCAAGTAGCAGCTCTGCCCCATGTCTGAGAGTCTCTGGTTCAGCATACCTGGGCCGTATTGAAAAAAAAACTGCTGCAGGGTGGATGTCGATGATCCGGGCTGTGATAGACTGGTCTGCTGGGTGGAGATGTGACGAGAAAGAAGTCGGATGTGGAAAACGGTGGCCCCCATGGAGTCGGGGGGGGGGTCGTCTGGCTTGTTGTGAGGCTCTGCTGGGGTGGCAGGCCAGGGCTACAACCCGCCATGCCTCCCGGGCACCTCATGAGCGCCTGGGCACAGGGACAATTATGTGATAAAGTTGGTGTGTTTGAGCTGTTCTCTACAGATCTATCTTTTTTCAGTCACTATCACTATCTTCCCATTCATCATCTATTTGCTAGAGCGGGCCCCCAGTAATATCCCCATATGTCCTGTCTCATGCTAGTAGAACCCAAAGGCATCCACTTGCTCCAGGAACATAAAGAGACTCAAACAATTTAGGTCACGGGAATGACCAAATATAAATGTTACTGGTAATTGGCATATCAAATACTACGAGCAGCTTGCCAGGCTTGCCGTGAAGGTGGCATACTGTTGTAGTCACCTCTAAATAAAGCATTTATTGATGAACCGCGCGCCGCTGATAGTCTGGTCTGCTGGGTGGAGTTGTGACGAGAGGGAAGTCTGGATGTGGAAAATGTCGGGCCCCATGGAGTAGGGGAGGGTGGTCTGGCTTGTTGTGAGGCTCTGCTGGGGTGGCAAGCCAGGACTAGAACTTCGCCATGCCTCCCGAGCGCCTCACGAGCAGCTGGGCACAAGGGAGAGCAAGGAGCAGCTCTGCCCCATGTCTGAGAGTCTCTTCCAGCATACCTGGGCCGGATTGAAAAAAAAAAACTGCTGCAGGGTGGTTGTCGATGATCCGGGCTGTGATAGTCTGGTCTGCTGGATAGAGTTGTGATGAGAGGGAAGTCTGGATGTGGAAAATGGAGGGCCCCATGGAGTAGGGGAGGGTGGTCTGGCTTGTTGTGAGGCTCTGCTGGGGTGGCAGGCCAGGGCTAGAACCCGCCATGCCTCCCGGGCGCCTCACGAGGCAATAACTTTCCTTTTTTGCAGCTCTCTGTCCATGCGATGATGCCTAACAGACATCTGAAATGATCACTTAATAATAATGATGTTGTTTATTTCTGTTATAAAAGGCAGGATGACTTTTAACTTTCCTCCTGAGTTCTTTTTTTTTATTTTTCAGTGTTTAAATTCTTTATAGAAAGCATCGATCATTTTTTATGAATTCAGTAAAAGGGATTTATCCTGAGGCAAAAAAAATAAAATAAAATAAAAAAGAAATCCTGGAAATAAATATACTAAGATGTTAAAAGTATAGCAAACAAAAAGTCATTCTGAGTTATAATGTGGTTCATTCTTAATTGTTTATTTATAGTCTTGAGGTGGAAACAAAGGAAATCAATGATACCCCTCTGGGTAGAAGCATCAGACAGACTGATAAAAGATAAACTAATAAAAAAAATAACATCTCTATCTCCGAAAGAGAGTCAGCAATCTCTAACTTACCAGCACGATTTCAGAGGTGGCTAAAATGAAGGTTGTGGGGAGAAAGAAGAAAAGCAGTTTTCAAAGACGACGCAGTGAACAAACACCAAGAAGATGAGATCAGTGCTGGGTGGGGGAGGGAATGAGGCTCTCAGAGAGATGACACATAAATAACATTTTCAAAGGTAGCTCGCCCTCCCCCACTGAAAAGTCCTTTGCCAAAGACGTGTTAGGGAAGTGGTAGATTTTTCTGTGCATGATAGATTACACTAAAGTAAAACTACAGAAAAATAATTAATACAAAAGGAATGTATAGATGTTTAGTTGGATTCTTGTTTCTCCTAGAATGTTTTACATTGCTTGGAAAAAAATTTTTTTTTTGGTTTTTGGGCCACACCCTGGCAATTCAGCGGTCATTCCTGGTTCTGAGCTCAAGAATTATTCCTGGCAGTGCTCAGGGGGACCACATGGGTTGCCAGAACATTTCTTACCCACTGTGTTATCGCTCTGGCCCCAAATTGAAGAAATATTTATGAATATGAGTACTATGATCTGGAATCACTGTCAGAATGTAAATGCACTAATGAAAATGAAAAATCAGAAAGTTCACGTGTTCCCATTGTTTTCTGGGTCTTATTTCAACCCAGCCCTATTGCACTCAAGGGAAAAGGATTCTATACAAAGCAACTCCCACAAATTCTCAACAGCCTGGGTCCACAGACACAGAGCACACCTCGGGTTTACCGGATGCCTGGAATTCCATTCTCTTTTGCCAGCAGGAGAATAATTGGACATGGGTTTAGGTAATAGATTTTAGTTCTTCCACAATTGCCTTTTGGTGACCTGTTGTTTCAGATAGTAGGCATTTAAAGTAAAACTATTGGAGGTTCACTGTTCTGGAGTGGGAAACCAGAGAGATTTGGATTTGACTATTAACATACTTGTTATTTTTATTAACACATTTGTCATTTTCTTTTCTTTTTTTTCTTTCTTTTTTTTTTTTTTTTTTTTTTGAGTCACACCTGGCAATACTCCGGGACCGCCTCTGCACTCAGGATTTACTCCTAGCGGTGCTCGGGGACCATATGGGATGCGGGAATTGGGGAATCGAATCTAGGTCATGTGCAAGGCAGACGCCCTCCGCTGTGCTATCACTCCAGCCCCTGTTTGTCATTTCTTGAGCTCTCTCTTTCCTTCTCTGTGAAGGAAAGCAAGTACACTAAACGTCACAGCTGAGTTGCACACTTTAAAAGATAGCTGGTCCGTGAGTTGGCCCGACGCTCCAGGCTGGACACCGGCCCTCGCTAATGGGACAAGCTGTCGCTGTGCCTGCTCTCCTCCAAGCTGTGGCTTTGCAATGGGCTCTGGGGTTGCAGGGGTCGAGGCCTCCAGGCCTCTGCACATGTGCAGTTAACACCACTCCCAGCACAGCCAGAGCCCTCTGCTCCTCTGTCAACGCTTCACCCCCTCCCGTGTTCACCCCCAAAGTTTTTACCAAGTCTAAGAGAACGTTTAGTGTCTCCAGCCAGCTCCTCGGTAATTCACTTCAGCAATTCCTTTAGCAACTCACTCCCCCACAGCGCCCTGAAGCCACAGAAGCTTAGACTTTCACTTCCGGAGACAGCTGCTGCCCTCTCAGCCCCCTCCTTCCCGCCTCCCTCCCTCCTTCCTTCCTCCCTCTCTCCTGCCCTCCCTCCTTCCTTTTTTCCTCCCTTCTTTCTCTTCCTTCTTTCATCCTTTCTTCCCCCTTCCTCCCTTCTCTCTCCCTCCTCCCTCCCTCCCTTCCTTCCTTCCTTCCTTCCTTCCTTCCTCCCTCCTTCCTCCCTCCCTCCCTCCTCTTCCTTCCTTCCTTCCTTTCTCCCTCCCTCCCTTCCTTCCTTCCTTCCTTCCTCCCTCCTTCCCCTCCTTCCCTCCCTCCCTTCCTTCCTTCCTTCCTTCCTTCCTCCCTCCCTCTCCTCCCTCCCTCCCGCTGCCCCTCCCTCCCTCCCTCCCTCCCACCTCCTTCCCTCCCTACCCTTCCTCCCCTCCCTCCTTCCCTCCCTCCCTCCCTCCCTTCCTTCCTTCCTTCCTTTCTCCCCTCCCCTCTTCCCTCCCTCCCCTCCTCCTTCCTCCCTTCCTCCCTTCTTCCCTCTGTCCTTTTTTCCTTCCTTCCTTCCCTCGTTCCTACCTCCCTTCCTTCCTTCCTTCCTCCCTCCCTCTCTTCCTCCCTCCGTTCCTTCCTCCCTTGCTTCCTTCCTCCCTCCCTCCCTGCCCTCCCTCCCTTCCTTTCTCCTCCCCGCCCTCCCCTCCCCTCCCTGACCCTTCCTTCCTTCCTTCCTTCCTCCCTCCTTCCCCCTGACTCCTCCCCTCCCTCTGACATAGCAATCAAGCCAAAGATCCAGCCTGCTGAAAGAGACTACTTTGCCCCTGTTCTCAGAGATTCCGGCTCTTGTTCCCGCCTATCTCAGAAGAGGTAACCTGACATTGCATCTCTTTCAGCTCTCACCTGTGGGACCGGCCAGTGTTCACTGTCTCTGCAGTGACTGCTCCTAAAACAGACATGCCAGCCTGCTCTCCGTGATTAGTTAATAGGAGTTAATGAAGCTGAAAGAAGCTCTTCGCAGGCTGGACTGCTGCAGTGTCCTGGCCACAGTGATGCTCCTCTAGCCATTCATTCATTTAGCAAAGCAAGGTTGAGCCTCAGCTCCCTGCCAGGTGCCGGCCTGGGTGTCATAGGGAGGTGGCTGGGTCATGGTGGAGGGACAAAAGTCCCTTGAGACTTGGTTCCACAAGTCAGAAACTTGTCCCAAGATGGGGACTCATCACATGCTCCGCTGTTCATCAAAGTGGCCTCGCCTGCCCCTCACCGGTGAAGTCAGATCGCGTTCTACCCCGAGACTGCCGGGGGACACGGTGGCTTTCTCGGTCACCTCCATCTCTGAGATTCTTGGTTTGCGAGAGACTTTCCATAGACCCTTTAACGCGTCCGTGTGACCCCACACAGGGGGCTGTTGTCTCTGCCTCCTCAACGTGTGCGCGACCTTCCGTGGCTTCCCTCCCCCTCTCTTCATGTGGCAACTGGACTGAGCCCCAGATGCCCAGGAGTCGGTCAAACATGTCTGGGGGGTGTGAGGATGCTTCTGCAAGAGCGTCCCACTGGGACCTGTAGACTGGGTCAACAGGGGCGGGGCTGGGGCAGGGCTCTTCGGACCCACTGAGGCCTGAGCAGCCCGAGGCAGAGGGGGCTGGCGCACTCAAGCTCTAAGGACTTGAACAGAGACCCCAGGATCCCTCCCTGGAGCTCTTGTTTCTCACACCTTCAGACTCCACTCCGGGGCTGAGGGCTAGCACCATGGCTGGAGCATTTGCCTTGCATGCAGCCAAGCAGGGTTTGATCCCCAGATCACACACGCCCCCCCACCCCAGAACTCCATCTAGCGTGATCCCTGAGCTGGCAGCCAGGGCTAAGGCCTGAGCACTTCTGGTGTGGCCCATAAACAGCAACAACACAAAGAAACGAACTCCACCAAGGACAGAGCGTGATCTGCAGCCAGCAGACAGCAGCTTCGAGCGAGACGTCTCCGCCTGCCGTCACTTGAGCCAATTCTTCATGAATATTCTCTTCTTGCGTCTCTCCCACACGCCTCTGTCTCGCCTCTGTCTCGTCTACTGCGCTCTTCCCAGCTCCTCTAGGTCGTAATTCTTTGCAGCCTGCAGACTCACACCGCTTCCACCTCTCGTCCTGTCCTGGGCTATTCTGAGGCAGCGCTGAGTTCTCACCTTTCCTGAGGAATGGGAATAGTTCCTCTCATTGCTGTCTTTCCCTTTTGGATTAGACCCTTGGACGACAAAGATCCTATTCCTAAACCTAACAAATAGCTTTAATTAACATCACAAAAAACGCATACTTTTTTTTTTTAATGAATTGGCATTTTTATTCACTTGTATCACTTGTCTTATCATACCACCGTGAGATATACAATGAAAAGATGTTCATAATTGGGTCTCAGTCATGCAGTGTCCCAGCACCCGTTCCTCCACAGGTGCCCCATTCCCACCACCAATGTCCCATCACCAATGTGTCCCTACGCCCACCATGGGCCAAGGCCCACCACCCACTCCCCATTCCCCATCCCCCTCAGTTTGTTGCAACTACAATGATCCTTATAGTGTATAGACGGGCAAGATCCTGGAATTGACCTGGTCCTAAGCGATTATAATCTAAGTCTGGTGCGCCGGTGCAGCTGTGCGTCTGGTCTGTCTCTTCTCCAGCCTTGCTGGTGGTGGTGGCTGCGGGAAGCCTGCTGGGACATGGAGGTGGAGGACATGGCGGGGGGGGGACCATATCCCACCCCACCCCCCTCTCCAAGTCCAGCCAGCCACAGGGTCGCATCAGCCCACATGTCTGCTGGCCCTAGGAACTGTGTTGAACCCAGCCAGGGACTGAGCCATTTTCGCCCTCCCGTTTGCTCCCTGGGCAGCCACATGGGGCCAGAACTGGCACAGCTGTGTGAGACACATACTTTTAAAATCATTGGTGGGAAGGATGCTATTACACATCTTACTCTTTCTTGGGCAGAGAATCTTTCCCGTTTGGTTTTTACCTAGACATTTCCCATCTCTTTTCTCAGATGGGGGATGGGGGAGGAGAAGGGCTGGGGGGAAAGGGATTGAGCCTTCACATGCTTGGACACCCTGAGTAGGAAGCAAACAGCTTCTGTTGACCGTTTCTGCTTGATCACTTCTCTCTGCCAACGGAATGGGGGTAGTTGTTCATCTACAGAAACCGTCTCTTAAAGGAAATCTTAAAAAATATCACCATGGATCTGTTTTTAAATTATTGCTGGTGAAAAAACACAGTTCTGTTTTCAAGGCCTTCCCTAAGAGGACCTTCCATTGGAACCTCGTTGGAAGACGCCTGGCCAGGAGGTGAGGGTCTCTCAGGAGGAAGGAGCAGGGAGGCGGCAGTGGCCACGCCAGTGTCACTTGCATTCGGCTGCATTTCAGTCAATGAGCCAGTGAGCGACCTTTGCCTGTTCCCGCTAAGCCTCAGGGGAGACGTTTGCTCTTCAGAGATGACACACTTCACCCTGAGCCTTTCATCCCCGCCTCCCTCAGCTTGAGTACTCTGCCCTTCTCAGAACTGCTTGGTCTTTGTCACTAGAGTCTGGTTCTGAGCAATCCTGGAGTTTGATATGATAAACCTGGTCGTTTGCAGTTCTTCGATCTCTGTGCTATGAGCCAGTGACCAGGAAGGACTCTGAGAGGGAAGAGAGTGTGTCAAGACCAATCCCAACGCTTGCAAGCATCAGCTCACACGATCTATGCCAGGACCCAGGATGTTTCCACTCCTAGTCTTAAAGCAAACAAACAAACACCATGAGTTGTCGGGGTTGAACTTGGGTCAGACACGTGCAAGTCAAGTGCCTTAATCCCAGGACTGTGGCCCCAGCCCCTCCGCCTCTCTTCTGCGTGCTCTGCTGCACGCCACAGGGTCGTCTCTGCAGCATGCTCAGCGCCATTCAGGAATCTGACTAAAGGCGGGGTGCAAGATGACCCCCATCATTCCTGCACACTTGGTGTCTTGGGTTGGCCCCTTCTTGGGTTGAACAGGAATTCTTGCCCTTGTTCCGTGCCAGGCTGGCCCCATGCCGCTGCCTTCCATGATTCTTTATCCAGTCCCCGAGTGGGTGTCTGGCATAGGAACAATCATGACTCCTCTTTGATAACCGCAGATCCAGAGCTCCACGAGTGATTTTCCAAGGTGACGGAAATTCAACATAGCGGACGTCAAGTTATTATGGCCTCAGTCTGGCTGATGTCAAGGCTTTTGGGTTTTGCTTTGTTTTAAAATTTTCTTTTTGTGTGCAGTGTCAGGAACCAAACCCAGGGCTTCCCACACATACAATGCAGGTGTGTATCACCAGCTACAGTGATGCCAAAGCTGTAAGTCATGTTCTCCGCCACTATGCTCTCCCTGTCACTTTCAGGCAAGCAATGTTAATAATAATAGTAGCAGCAGCAGCAGTTGTAATTATAATGAAAGTGGGCTTGGAGAGATAGTACAGCAGTACGACACTTGCCTTGTCCTCGGCTACCCTGAATCCAATCTCCCAGCACAGCACGTGTTCCCCAGGCCCAACCAGGAGTGATGCCTATGCACAGAGCCAGGAATACAACCTGAGAATGGCCAGATGTGGCCCTAATAATAATAATAATAAAAGAAACCCCTAAATTACTAGTAGGAATCCTCTACTACCCTTTTCTCCCTATGCCCTGAATTTACCCGGGAAGCTGAGAATCGTTCAAGACCTCCCTCTTCCCTCTGTGCCTGATGCCGTCACACGCCCTGACCTGCTTCTCGTTCTCTCACCGCACAGGTGTGTCCTACCTACACAGACGACACCGATCTCTGACAGCCAGACCATGCACATTCCAAAAACAATGTCAGGCTCCTAACCAAGCCCTTGGAGCACCGCTTGGTCTGTCTCAGAATATTGCTAATAATGTTGACAGAAAATATGGGGCCTGAGTCTGGGTCACTTTCCCATGGCCACATCCCTTCTCCAGAAAATATTACAACTGGGCTGATCCTCCGAGGCTCTGGGATTGTGAAGGACCCTTCAGCAATACTGTCAGGATGTGGGGAAATGCAGCTTTGGTACTTACAAGAGTTGGCTTTGCACAGGAAATCCCCACCCGGGCCGCAGTGAGTTATGCGTAGAGACAGACAGAGCAAGGGGCCAAGATCCTGTAAGTGGGGTCATGATCCAAGGGAAGCTCTAGGCTTTCAATGGCTCTTTACTGATAAAACCAAATTTTGGAAGTGTGGGAACTTCAAGGCAGGAAGAGAAACCGAAGAAAGTAAGAGAAAGTCACAAACGGCCCCAACAGATCAGTTATTTCTGTCAATCAGCATCTATAGAACTAAGGAGTCTGGGAGGAAGGTGGCAGCTTGGCTCTCAGCTAAGGATGCTACAGGCAAGGTGCTTGAGTCACACGCTTTGAAGTGGGTGCCCCTTCCCCAGGTGGCCCCACTGGGGAAGGTGCCCGTGGCTGATGAACCACTTCGCTGTCATGCTAACATTGGGATCTTGAGATCGGGATCATTCACGGGGTTCCTAAAACCATGCTGGGTGCCTGGGAGACCTGGGATTGGGCTGATCCTGCAAGTTGGACTTCTTATAGTTGGCCTCTGGGGTGTGAGTGAGGATACACAAGCCAGGGGCTTGGAATTGGGGGCAAGGAGGAACCAAAATTGCCCACTGGAATCACAGGTCTTCAATTCTGTACTCAGGGTTTACTCCTGGCTCTGCACTCAGGGATCACTCTTGGTGAGACTCAGGGGACCCTACGTGATGGCTGGGATCCAATCCAGTCAGCCTTGGGCAAGGTGAGTCCATTAGACACTGTTCCATCTTTCTGCTACTGTCCTCAGGGTGTTGAGTGGAAGGACACTGGGAACCTCCAGTCTGGAGAGCCCGGAGGAGGGTCCTGCAGACAGATCCCATAGGAATGATGCCTCCTCACACCAGTGGCCACTGTGTGGGCACTCCTGCATCTTCCATATAAGTCGCCCCTAAAAAGACCCAAGTACCATCTGATTTCACCGAGAATGATACAGCCCCCAGGAAGTCAGGGGGGTGTCTTTCTGTGGGAAGACTCTATCTGGGCACCCAGGTAGTTGCCAGAGGTAACACCTGCCTCTCTTTTCTACAGGTGTAGGGGACATTGGCATGGTCAAAGGAACCATGACTGAGTTGGACCAGACCCAGACGCTGACCATCCTCACAGCAAACATGCCACTTGGGTAGCGCCACAGCTTTGCCCTTCCAGGGGTTCCCTTGGCACCTCCATTCTCATCTTCCCTTGGAGGAGTGAGCTCTGAAAACACCCACACTCAGAGGAGCTCCAGACCAGTAGGGTTCTTCCCCTGCACCGGAAATCAGGGGACCAATGTTTGCAGGAACAAAGTTGCTGGAGCCCCGCCCACCTGCCGGCATCCCGGGAAGCACTTCAGGAATGAGAAGCTCCTGGCAGGTTTTTTCCCACCTGGTCAGGTTGGAGGGGAAGGAAGAAAGGAAGGAAGGAACAGAAAAGGAAAAGAAGAAAAAAAGGCACAAATGTAACCCACCGTGGGTGACATCTGTTTTTATACCAAGCAAGTCGTAAATGAGCATGTTGAATGTTTTCAGCAGCCATGAAAATCCCATCACGTCCCTTGCTCCTAGTGCAAATGACTGAAATTCCACTTGTAGCTATTTCTGGATTGAAGTAACTGAAGCTTACAGCTCCCGTGGGGTGAATGTTTATTAGCTGCAATCCCTGTGAGCAGGGAAAGATAACAGCCAGAGCACCCTTGGGGATGGGCAGTGCCACAGGGAGGCCAGAGCTGGTTCGAAGCAGAGTCCACAGCCTGGCTTCGGCTGGACTGGAGGATGCTTATATCATTAGCACCCCAGGGACCGACGCCGTGTTCTCTGCTAATTGGATTAGTTGTAAATGTCAGAAATCAGTGGACACATAGGATAGCAGGACAAATTGGCTAAATGGATAAATGGGCTAACATCAGAAGCGAAATGGCAGGTACAGATCCATGATCTCTGGAGAAAGAGGCAAAATGATTGCTGATAAATGTCAGCTGGGCATATCCACCTCTGGGGTGCCCCATCCAGGGAGAGAGACCAAAAGCACACACCTAATCTTAACCTGATCCTGAACAAAAGGGACAGTGGTGGACCAACTATGCCTCAGAGTGGACCAACTATGCCTCAGAGTGGACCAACTATGCCTCAGAGTGGACCAACTATGCCTCAGAGTTCCGGGAATGGCTCCATGATGGGCACATTTAGAAAAGGCCTTGATGGATGTGTAGGAGTTCACCAGATAAAGGTTCTATGTAAGATAGTAATGGAGCACAGGATTGGAGTCCAACAGACTAAATGAAGTTCCAGTCCAGCTCTGTTCTAACCAGGTGACCAGAGACAGGCAATTTAGCCTCTCTGAGATTCAGCTCCCTCATAGGGTTTCCAGTATAGGGTTTCCACTGTGAGGTTTCTTGAGAGAATTAAAGGCAGTAATGTACAGAGTATAAAAGTCAGAGTTCGTGAATAACGACCAAGAAGAGGTGCGGTAGAGGTTGAGGAGAAGCAGAGACAGTGTCACATCAAGGTTGGAGAAGGGTGTGTCAGGAGGTCATATGAGACCAGTGTGCCTGGGTTTCAGTTTTTCCAGTTATTGTCCTTTTATTGGGGTGGAGTGGTCTTGAGCCTCACTCAATTATGTTTAGGGCTTAGTTCTGGGTCTCTGAGCAGGGTTCATTTTTAGTAGTGTTTTTTGGGAGACCAAACAGGGGTACTCGCGGATTGCAATGAGGTTGGTCATGTGCAAGGTAAGCACCTACCCATTGTACTGTCTACCGCTCTGGCCCCGAATTCCCTTCAGTTCTTGATTTCTGCATTGTGACTTTGGGCTAATTTCTCTGTAACTGTCAACAGCACTTCCTAAGACCTTCATGATGATTTGGTGAATGGATGCAGCAAAATGCCCAGCGTACCAGGAGCATCAGCAAATGGTAACTAGTATTTTGGTCGTCACCCTCCTCTTCATCATCCTTATTGTCATCGTTGGGAAGAGAACATGCAGGAGTGGAGCTAGACCAGCAAAGCGTCTCTGGCCCTCTACCTACTGTGGGGAAAGATCTGGAGGTGGGCTGGTTCAGGCTGACTCCAGGGAAAGATTGTTATCAGAGAGGGAAGGGCGAGGACAGTTGGCAGGGTTTAAGACAGGAAAGGAAAGATAGTAGGAAAGTCAGGGGAGGGGATTCTTTGGAAGGTAAGAATAGCAAATGCACAGAGCAGTGAGAAAAATCAGTCCCAGGAACCATGAGTCGTGAGCTGAGCCTTTAGGAGAGAGCTCAGGGGTATCACCCATGCCCTGCTCACCGTGACTGGCATGTAACATGTGCAGCCCAGTTTTTCGCTCCAGGTCATCTGAACATATGTTGGTGCTTTCCAACTCATGCATTCTGTGTCTAGGAATTAGTCCCATACAAATTAAGTGACAGACCCAGATTTCTCTGCACTCACTGCCGTCATCAGAGCAGATCTGGGTGAAGGAGTCACCTGGGGTTCCTCCAGCAATGGTCTTGCTTCCTGCTGTGAGTAGCTTAGCAAAGGCACAGAATGTCGAGCATGCATGAATCTTTCTGACGCAGATTTCACTGCTCACAACTCTGAAAACAAGTCACTCTCCCAGGATGGATTGGTAAAGGTGTGGCAGATTCAACACATATCCACACAATCTGTACAAATGATGGTGTATTCAAAGTCAGTTATGGGATAGTCAATATAAATCATGGCACATTCAAACTAAATTATGGATATCCAACACAATCGATGGGATGGTCAAGAGAAAGTTTGGTACAGTCAACAGAGATGATATGGGCAAAATAAGTGATGGTATGTTCAACATAAATTGTGAAACATTCAGCATGAAGTATGTTATCACTGTATCACTGTCTTCCTGTTCATCATCAATTTGCTCGAGTGGGCACCATTAACATCTCCATATGTCCTGTCTCATGCTAGTGTAGCCCAAGGGCAGCTGGCCCGCTCCAGGAACATAAAGAGCCTCAAACCATTCCATCAGGTCATGGGAATGAAGTCTATAATTGTTACTGGTATTTGGCATATCAAATATGACATGGGTAGCTTGCCAGGCTCTGCCGTGTGGGTAGCATACTCTTGTAGTCATCTCTAAATCCAGCATTTATTGATGAACCACGTGGCCGCAAGCAGCTGCATGAGCTGGGCTGTGATACACTGGTCTGCTGGGTGGAGTTCTGACTAGGGGAAGTCCGGATATGGAAAATGGAGGCCCTCATGGAGTGGGGGGGTCGTCTGGCTTGTTGCGAGACTCTGTTGGGGTGGCGGGCCAGGGCTAGAATCCACCATCCCTCCCAGGCACCTCGTGAGTGGCTGGGCACAGGGAGAGCCAGTAGCAGCTCTGCCCCATGTCTGTGAGTCTCTTGTTTATCAAGTGACTTAAAAAGAAGGAGGGAAAGCACATGCACTATCAACGTCAACATTTAGAACATGGAGAGGCAATTGTTCAATGTAAACAGAGAGAGCGAGCACTCCATTGAGCAGATCTTGAAAGATAGGTCTAATTTGGACAGGAAGGAAGGCGGGAAAGGCATTATGAGCAAGGAAGCTCAATAAAGCATAAACACACAGTGCACGTTCCAAGGAACAAGCAATACATGCCAAGGGAAACAGAAGAACTGGGACCTAATGAAAGACAGTGGGGAAAGGACTCCGAGTATTAACCTAGACAGAACTAGGTTCAATACTTCTAACTTCACCCTTTAGATACTCAACATAAATCATAGCATAGTCAACATTAAGTATGGAATGGTCAGCAAAAATAACAGCATAGTCCACAGAAATGATGGCATAGTTACACAAATGACAGGAAGCAAGCACAGATGACTGTATATTCAACCACATTATGGTATACTCAACACCCCAAAGCCTGGTCATGTTGTTTCTGCCTCAATCACACATCTGCCCCAGGAGGACGAGAACTCCATCAGACACGTGTTTTGATGCCAGAAACCCTGCTCAGGCAGATGGCAAAGAGCAGTTGGCTGCTCGATAAATATTCATTGTAGTAAGGAAAAAGCCTATAGGGGGTCGGAGCAATAGCACAGCAGGGGAGGGCATTTGCCTTGCACACGGCCAACCCAGGTTTGATCCCCTGCATCCATATGGTCCCCAGCACTGCCAGGTGTAATTCCTGAGTGCAGAGCCAGGGAGTAATCCCTGAGCATCGCCAGGTGTGACCCAAAAAAAGAAACGAGCCTATATAATAGAATGTGATAAAATAATTAAAGACCCTTTTTCTCAGGCCAGGAAATTATCTCAATGGCTGGAGCTACATGTTTGTTGTGTAGGCAGGAGGCCCAGATTTGATCCCTGGCACCAGATGGTTCTCTGAGCACCAAATAAGAGCAAACTCTGAGCACTGAGACTGGAGTAGCCTCTAGCACCATGAGTATAGAGTCCAAATTTAAAAAAAAAATCATAAGGGGGCCGGAGCATAGCCCAGCGGTGAGGCGTTTGCCTTGCACGGGTCGGTCCATGCCGCCCTGGGTTCAATCCCTGGCATCCCATATTTTACTCGAATTACTCCTCAAATTCTCGAATTACTCCTCGGTTACTCCTCGAGCACCGTCAGGAGTAATTCCTGACTGCAAAGCCAGGAGTAACCCCTGAGCATCGCCGAGTGTGACCCAAAAAGCAAAAAAAAATAAAAATAAATTAAAAAAAATCATAATAAGCACTTTTTCAAGGTAGTGTTATGAAGGTGGAGGGGGTTGGGCAGGGCAGCAGGTTACCTCATAGAGACAAACGGTTCCTTGAGGTCTCCCCACAGGAAGGGTAGCCTGCCAGGTAACAGCAGCAGGGGGCCAGGGGCAAGATGCCATCTGAGAATGCAGCTCCAGTAGCTTCTCTGTCCCCTCACCTGTGCCCCACCGACGGCAGGGAAAGAGGGAGCCTGACCATGGCTTGTGGCCGGAGGACAAGGAAAAAAACAGAGGGACAATGAGCAGCAGCCCCAGAAAGGGAAGATGGACCTCAGGGCCTCAACAACGCTTTATCGTGGACCACAAGGGACAGCCTGCAGAGCACTTGGGAGCCACGGACCTCGGGGGACAGAAGGAGCAAGAGATCAGCTGAAGCAGAACCACAAGGAGGAACAAAAGCAGCAGAGGTTTGCATGCAGGACAGCAGAAATGACCTTCTTGAAGCTGGTAAGTAAGTAACTAGGGCACCGTGAGCAGCTGGGTTTTGGGTGCCGTTTTACTGAAAATATCCCCAGGACCCTCTTAGGAGCAGGAGCGGTTTGATGGTGACACTAGTAAGTGATGCAGGAAGATGTTTGTAACAAATGTGACAGAATTCTAAGGGAACATATTACAGTAAGTATGTAGCTTGGTTCTAACTGTGCTTTCACATTGAGAAAATGTGAGTCTTTGGGACTTTAAAGGGAATGTCCTAA
Organism: Cryptotis parvus; assembly: GCA_021461705.1. Lineage (NCBI taxonomy): Eukaryota > Metazoa > Chordata > Mammalia > Eulipotyphla > Soricidae > Cryptotis > Cryptotis parvus. Next base: position 47,124 of record JAJIBD010010869.1, read on the forward strand.
TGGATGGATATGGCAGTTGATGAAAAAAAGAAGCGTATTTCTTTTAAATCATGGGCGCTGGAGCCAGCTGAAGGACTAGATTTCTGACATCAGTGATGCAGTAAGAAACCATAAAAACAGAGCTGTATAATACCTGCACTGCTCTAGTTGTTTTAATCCATCTTTTTACATTGGCTTTTGTTTTCTAAATGTTGTTTTCCAAGCCATTGTATATTTGGATTGCAGAATAATTTGTAAGACAAAGACTATTTTTATGTGCATTATTAAAAAATGTTCTGAGTGAAGCTAATTGAAATCTTTATTAAGGAGGATTGCTTTGGGTCCACCACAGTAAAATATATCACGTGGGGGCTGGAGCGATAGCCCAGCGGGTAGGGCATTTGCCTTGCACGCGCTGGCGGTGCCAGCCTGGGTTCGATCCCGGCATCCCATATGGTCCCCGAGCACCACCAGGAGTAATTCCTGAGCGAAGAGCCAGGAGTAACCCCTGAGCATTGCTGGGTGTGACCCAAAAAGCAAAAAAAGAAAAACACGTAAAATATGCATGACATAAAATATACTTAACACAATCTTAACTGTTGTGGCCTTTTTGAATCAGAAGAGTTGCTACTGTTTAAGGCCCCAAATTACCATATACAGAGCTCTTCATTTCAAAATTTATGTTTTTTTTTTGAGTTGGATGGAAAAACAGTTTCCTTTTTTTTTTTTTTTACATTACAAGATATACAATTAAAAGTTCTATTTTGGTCTACAGTGTAGCAGTCAAAATTTATGTTTAAGAAAATACATAAAAGGATTTGCATTCTATTGAATTTAGAAACATTTGTGAACTTCAGACGTGATCAGTTTTCTTCCAAGCAAATGTCTAGACTTGTCTTATTTTCTCATCCAGTAATATTTCTTTTTCCTGTTTTTCTTGATTTCATTTTCCATAAGAACTTCTCTTATATTTTGTTTCCAGTTCCTATTTTGATGTTTTTCTTGAATTTTGTTAATCTGGAAAGTCTTTATTAAACCATCAGAATGGTTAGTATCTTAGGTGCGTGTACCTAAACTACTACATGAAAGCGACAGTCATGATCTGTTTATTTTTAAAGACATCTTATTTATTATTTATTATATATTTATATTTTTATTTAAAGACATCTTATTTATTATTTATGTCACACCCGGTAATGCCCAGCCTCCTGGCCCTTCACTCAGGAATTAGTCCTGGCTGTGCTCGGGGACCATTTGGGATGCTGGGGATGGAACCTGGCCTGGTGTTATGCAAGGCTAACGCCTCCCTGCTGAATGACCGCTCCAGCCCCTGCTCTGCTGTTTCAACGTTAGGAAAGACAGATTGAGAAACAGTATGGCCTTAGAGCAACAGAGCCAGTTAGGGCCTGCCATCGAGAGCTGTGTAGTTAGTGCTCAGTGTGTGACTAATAATAACTTGGGTTGTCTGATGTGCTTTCTCTTACTAAACATGTTCACCATGGGATGATGTCTTTGAATTCAGGTCCTGTTAGACGGATTTGGATTTAATGAAGATTGTGAAAACTTCAGAGATAAATGGGAGCTTATTACACAGCAGTTCATGCCGCTGTTTGCTGACCACTTATGCTATGGGCAGGCTTCTCTTCTGCTGGACCATAAACCTTCCCAGGGAGTATTTATAGGGAGTGGCTTACTCCGGGAGTAGATCCCTTCAAAAGAGGGGATGTATGGTCACATCGTTTCCCAGAAGTTGCTGCTTTCAGTCAGATAAGAGAAGCTCCAAGAAAGCCCCTTTCTGCGTCTGCTGAATCTCAAATGTCTTCAGTCTGAATAATCTTCACAGCGACTCTGGGTTCTGAGCGGGTCCCACGGTGCTTACCGGGAAAGTTTCATAGGCAGCAGAGGCAGAGGTGACCATGGACAGGGGTGGTGCGCCCCCAGCGGCCAGAGGAGACATTGCAACAGAATGCTGGGCTGTGCTACTTGAAAAGGTTCATCCCAGTCTTGGGTTTTCCAAAGTCAATGCAGGGGGCGGCTGCGATCTCCTAAATGAGACCCGACTGCCTATCAACTGTGTGGTCCCCAGAGACTCATTGAATGCAGTTTCCTCTGCAGTAAACGCAAAGCATTGTTGGAAAGTCGGCTGAGCCGGTGCCGGAAACGGCAGGTGGAGGGCAGAGAGTCACTCCCAGAGTGGAAAATCAGCCCTTTGGGCTGGGGGAGGTAGTGGACGCTTGCCTTGCACACTGCAGACTCAGGTTCGGTCTTCAGCGTCCCATATGGTCCCCCATTCACCTCCAGGAGTAATTTCTGAGTTCAGAGCCAGGAGCAACCCCTGAGCATCTCTGGGTATGCCAGCCTCACCTGACAGAAGGAAAAAAAAAAGAAAGAAAATCTGCTCTTTGTTCTTGGGTGATGCACGAAGGACTCTGCGCATCAGCTACTGACAGTCCAGGAGCGAGGTGTCTGACGTCCGGGTGATTCTGGGATGATCCCGGGGGGTGGGGGGGCAGCTCTGTGGGTCTTGTCCATCGCACCCCCAAATACCAGTCATAGCCTCTTCTCCATGATCATCACAAGCTGACCCACAACTTTCTCTGCCAGTGTCCCCTCATTGGGCACCTGCGCCGCAAACAGCAGGCGTCTCTGTTCCTACACCCCACCGTCCTACAAGCTTCCTTCTGTAGGGAGGCACTTTCCCATCCCTGAAACTAAGCTTCTGGAACTTTCTCTGGGCTGCAGCGGTTCTTTCCTTGATCTCTGTGCTAACTGTCCCGTGCTGACAGGGTGGCACCCAGAGAGCCCAGGCGAATAGGGGGCATGTAGAGGCTATAGCAGATGCCAGAATCTAGGACCACCCCCAAGGGAGTGGCCAGCCTTTATGGTCTGTAACAACCTTGTCAGACTTCTGCCTTCCTCTACCTCATCATTTGAGCAAAGCAAGGCAGCTTTAGTGCTCAGCAAGTGTAGACAGGGCAGAAGGGAGGAGGAGAGGGTAGGAGAGGGAGCGTCTGGGCCCAGGAAGAAGAGAGGAGGTGCAGGGAGACAAACAGGATCTGTCCCCTCTGATCCCAAACTCCGAGGGTTCAACCACCAGTTAGCAAGTAAGGGGCTGGAGTGATAGCACAGCGGGTAGGGCATTTGCCTTGAATGCGGCCAACCCGGGTTCGATCCCCAGCATCCTATATGGTCCCCCAAGCACCGCCAGGAGTAATTCCTGAGAGAAGAGCCAGGATTAACTCCTGAGCATCACCAGTGTGACCCAAAAAAAGAAGAAAAATAAAGTAAGAGGCCAGAGAGTACAGAGGTTTAGGCAGCTTGCTTGGCACACACTCACCCTGGCTCAATCCCCAGTTCCCCATACACTCTGAGCACTACCAGCAGTGACCCTGAGCAAAGAGTCAGGAAAGTCCCTGAGAACCACTCAGTGTTTGGACCCCTCAGAAAAGAATTAGATTGTGCACCAAGCCCCGTGGCATATTTTGAATTTGCTCAATCATTCAGCCAGCCGCTCATTCACCAAAGCAGTCTATTGCCATATTTATTTTTATTTATTTACTTATTTATTTATTTATTTGCTTTTTGGGTCACACCCAGCAATGCTCAGGGGTTTCTCCTGGCTCTCCACTCAGGAATTACTCCTGGCGGTGCTCGGGGGACCATATGGGATGTTGGGGATCTAACCCGGGCTGGCACAGGCGGTCGTGCAAGGCAAGCGCCCTACCCGCTGGGCTATCGCTCTGGCCCCAGTCTATTGCCTTAAATTACCAAAGAAGACTTTTAAATCAGGGCATGCAATGTGCCAGGGCTTGGGAATCTCTTTCTTGGGCAAGTGCTTTTTTTTTTCCTTTTTTGAGTCACAGCCAGTGACACTCAGGGGGTTACTCCTGGTTCTGCACTCAGGAATTACTCCTGGTGGAGCTCAGGGGGACATATGTGATGCTGGGGATCGAACCCGGGTCGGCCACATGCAAGGCAAACACCCTCCCCGCTGTGTTATAGCTCCAGCCCCAACAGTGATTTTTTGCTCCAAAATTTGCTCCATCAAGACTGAAGATGCTAACAGTGAATGTCATTCCATCACTTATCAAGACTGTCACTCCATCACTTACCTGTGACTTGCCAAGTGACACCCCAGAAGTGGCTGTGATATGGGAGGAAACTCACAGACATGGGGCAGAGCTGCTACTGGCTCTCCCTGTGCCCAGCCGCTCACAAGGCGCCCGGGAGGGATGGCGGCTTCTAGCCCTGGGCCGCCACCCCAGCAGAGCCTCGCAACAAGCCAAATGACCCTCCCCCCACTCCATGAGGGCCGCCATCTTCCACATCCAGACTTCCCCCTCGTCAGAACTCCACCCAGCAGACGAGCCTATCACAGCCCAAGCGCAGCAGCGGTTCATCAATAAATGCTGTATTTAGAGGTGACTACTAGAGTATACCACCCGCATGGCAGAGCCTGGCAAGCTCCCCATGTAGTATTTGATATCCAAATACCAGTAACAGTTATATTAAGTCATTCCCATGACCTAATATAATGGTTTTAGGCTCTTTATGTTCTTGGAGCAAGCAGATACCCTTGGGCTCTACTAGCATGAGACAGGAAATATGGAGATATTACTGGTGCCCGCTCAAGCAAATAGATGATGAACGGGAAGATAGTGATAGTGATGGGAGGGGGACAAGCCTCCCTTCACTGACCAGCGCCCAGATGCCATCCATGCACGTGGAGGTTCCGCGTGTCCCTGGCCTCAGTTGACTTCTGTGATAGGTTGAGTTTCTTTAACCTGGGAAGGTGGTGTCATAGCCTCTGTTGGGGTGTTCTGAATCTGGGGAGTCATGGCCACGTGGGCACTGTGGAATGCCCCTCTGCCTTCTTTCATAAGCTGATCTCCTCTCTCAACTGTGTGTACCCAGAGCAGAGCAGAGCGTAAAGTAAATACGCAGGGAAGAGCGCTCGAAACGTGTCCGGGGGCCTGGAGAGACAGATAACGGCTTTGCATGTGGGAGGCCTGGGATTGATTTAGTATTTCATGGTTCCCAGAGCACCACTGGGAGCAACCCCCTGAACACCAGGCCAGGAGTACACTCTGAGCACTGTCAGGGGATGGCCCAGAGACAAATTATTATTACTATTAAATGCATTTGAACATGAGCAATTTTTTTCAGCTAGCTCCTTCCTAATTCATGAAACACAACCTAAAACCATGACTTAGAAGAGTGAAGCGTGGGTGTCGGATCCTCCTCAGTGTAGCTTCCATGTCTCTGGAGCATCACACCTTCAGTTGCCTTCCACACTGTGGAAACTCACAGGTGAAGCCCTCAGAGGCTCGGTCTGCTGGTCGCTGAGTCTGCGACACCCACTTAGTGAGGCGCTTGCAGTCTTTACCCCATTTATTGTAAAGTCTCTTATTCTTTCTTAAAAAATGTTATATGTATTTCCACTTTTAATTAAAACTGTAATTAAAACTACAAAAAAGCACAGCTCTACCAAAAAGAACGTCAAATATTTTAATATAATCCTTGCTTCAGAGATATTTTTTTTTTTTGGGTCACACCCAGCAATGCTCAGGGGTTTCTCCTGGCTCTGCACTCAGGAATCACTCCTGGCAGTGCTCGGGGGACCATATGGGATGCCGGGGATCGAACCTGGGCCAGCACAGGCCGGCTGCATGCAAGGCAAACGCCCTACCCGCTGGGCTATCGCTCCAGTCCCAGATATGTTTTTTAATTGTGTTAATTTTACTATTGAAAAATTAAAGGGAGCCAGAACAAAAGTAAGTGGGTAGGGCACTTGCCCTCGCTTGCAACTGACCAGGGTTAGGTCCCTGACACCCCATACGGTCTCCTGAGCCCCACCAGGAATGATCCATGAGTGCAGAGGCAGGAGTAATCTCTGAGCACCACCAGGTATGGCCAAATACAAGAAACAAGAATAATTAAATTAAAGAGGGGACCATAGAGAATAGACCAACGGGCTGGAGCACATACTTTGCACGCAAGAGACCTGAGCTTTATCCCTGAACCTGTTCACATAAATATTTCTTTATCTTGGCTTATTATGAAATGGACATTCAGTTTTTATATAATCATTTCAATTCCATAGTAACAGCTTTTTGCTCATTTGTCTTGAAAAATGTTCCATAACTTATTTCTCAGCATTTTGAAAAAATATTCCTTGAGTTACATTTTATGGGGGATTATGTAATTGAAAACTGAAGTCACATTATTTTGACAAGTACTAATCTGCAGTGGCTGAACGGCTGGAAGTTGAGCTCTATTTGCCAGTTGGATATTTTCCATAAGAAGGGACTATTCTAAAATACCTCTGCTGTAGATTTTTTGACAAAATATATTTCAAAGAGCTTATTGAGTTTTCTCAAATCTTATGAAAAAAAATTCATAATATTCCAAAGGCATAATGAAGCAAATGACATGAATTTTTTCCCCCAGGGCTTTTGAGACTATTAGAACAAGGGACGGAGTGAAGGGGAGGCCAGGATAATGGATAATCTTTCACCAAGTGGAGAGAAAAGGCTTGAGTGATTGACTCTCATTTCTCAGAAACTGAGGAGACTGAACCCCAACAACTGAATGAGACTTTTTTCCTTTTGGGCCACACCAAGCGATATTCAGGGGTTACTCCTGGCTCTCCACTCAGGAATTACTCGGGGCTCTGGGGGACCATATGCCAGGCATGCTGGGGATCGAACCCAGGTGGGCCACAGGCAAGCAAACTCCCTCCCACTGGGCTTTCTCTTCAGCCTCCTGAATAATACTTTCTTTGCAACTCCAGTTTTTCCCATTCTGGCAATCAAGTGGTAGAAAAAAATAATCAAGTTATTATTATGAAGCTATTGGGTGGACTTGAGAGAAAGCTTAACAGAAAGGGATCTGGGATCTGTGTTATTTTTGGGGGGTGCTTTTGTTTTGAGGCCACGTCTGGCTGTGCTCAGGGGCTCTGCCATCATACCTCAGCTAACACTGGGGTGCTGGGAATTGAACACAGCTCTCCTCTATTCAGTGCTTTGCTTTTCTGCCTGAGTCTTCTCCCCTGAGCTACGATTATCACCCCTTTGGAGGCTGAGCCCAAGGCAGCTAGAGGGAGGTGACAGAGTTAGTCCATGGCACATAATGACGTCTAGCCGTCAGAGATGTGCACATTTTCATCTCTGGGCTCTGCAGTTGCGTTCGGTTGGGTGGTAAAGGGAACCGTCCCTCTGATCACGGCACTCTGTTCCCAACTCAAGGGGTGAAGGGGCTGAAGCAACAGCCAGTCCTTCAAAGTAGAATAGGGAGACAGAAAAGGCGTCAAGAAGAGAACAGACGACCGAAGCCTTGGCTAGCAGCCAAGGGCAGCAGTGCCAGGAACCAAGTTCTCCCTGAGGGCAGCTGGTGACCCAGCCAGGCCAGTGGGGCTCTAACCCTGAGCACCCCAACAGAGGCATGCAGTTTATGACTTTGTTCTTCTGTTTGTTTGGGTTTTGCTTTTTGTTTGTTGCTTCTGGCGGGCGATGTGCAGGGTTTATTCAGTCAGGGTCACTCCTGGTGGGCTCAGGGGACCCTATGGGGTGCTAAGTATTAAACCTAATTCTGCCGCATGCCAGGCAAGCACCCTACCCACTGTACTATCTCTCTGGTCCCAGGTGCGCAGTTTTATAATTTCTTATGCACCCCCCCCCAATATTGCTAGGACGTGATGGATTTCAGATGGGGCTCTGGTGAGGTTCTGCTGCCAACAGCTTTTTACCATTGGGATACATTGTTTCTCTGCTCGCCCTAACCTCCACTGGGAGTTTTGCATTTGGGTATGGGGGAGGGGTCAACCCCGCCAAGCTCAGGGGTTGCTCCTGGCTCTGCACTCAGGAATTGCTCCTGGAGGTGCTGGGAGGGGAAACCATAAGGGACAAGGAGGATCCCATAGGTCTGCCGCGTGCAAGGAGGTGTGAAGGAGGCAAACAGAGATGGAGGAAGAAGAGGGGATGAACTGCAAGCGGTGGGGGAAGCAGGGGGCGGGGAGGGCGACAAGCGACTCTTAGGGATCAGGGTGAAGGGAGGCTACTGGAGTCTCTCCAGGGGTCGTCAGCCCGAAGGAGCACGCCTCAGGGTTGCGGGGAGAACTCAGAAGTGTGAAGACTGACCAGGGGGTCAGCAGGCGGCCTGGTTTCAGGGAGACTCCACGTCCCTCCAGCCTCGCCACCCTGGATTGCTGAGCTCTGTGAGTGCAGCGCCACCTCCCGGGCACACTGCGACTCTGCCGGCTATACTCGGGGGTTACTCCTGGCTCTGCGCTGAAGATTTACTTCTGCTCGCGCCTAGGGGACCATCTGGGATGCCGAGGATCAAACCCTGGTGGTCAGCGTGCAAGACAAATGCCCTATCCGCTGAACTATCGCTCCGCCCCCTCCCTCAATCTGATGTCTGATCCTTAAATAAACTTACCTGAAATCTAAGTTTGTCTATATTCAGATAGTTGGGTAAATAAGTCCTTTCTCAAGGGAAGAAGCTAAATACAAGTTTGGATAGTTGAAAGATGTGTCAAGGGTATGAAAATGTGTGTGTGTGTGTGTGAGCAGCACAAAAGAGATACAGAAAATAAACACTCCAAAACAAGCATTGGTATACACACATTTACAAATAATATATTTACATGGCATATAGTATATAGTATATAATTATATACAACTACAAATATATATTGCAACTGGCAAAATGTAGATTTTGATACTGTGTTTAAATTCCTTTGTTTTTTCTCCTCTATCTCTCCTCCCGCCTACCTTTGCTACACATCGTAGAATGCAGTACATTAAAGGACATAACTGTTTCCACTAGTTTGATGGACCACTGCGGCCGCAAGTGGCCGCACAACTTAGGGGCCTCATGGCCAGCATGAGGTGACCTTCAGGTGCCTATTCAATTAGTGGAATGACATTTTCATACATAATGATCCATGCTGAAATCAGCGTGTGCAGAGGCTGCTGCTGGTGTCTGGTTCTGAGGAAGCTGCTTTCTGAGGGAGCTGTCATGTCTGCCGGGGAGATTGAGTGGCATTCGTGTTTGAAGGAAATGGCCCAAGCTTTGTTTGTCGATGTGAGCTGAAATGGGCTTCCAGGCATTACTGCCATGGCCCTCCTCACACTTCCTCTTTCCTCTTCCCTCATCTCTATACATGCTGTCTCTTTTTTTTATTATTCTTTAAATTAAAAAAAACTTGTTATCCAACATGAGATACACAGTTACAAAAGTGTTCATATTTGAGTTTCAGTCATACAGTGTTCCAGCACCCATCCCTCCACCAGTGCCTATTTCCCTCCACCAATGTTCTATGATTTCCCACCCTCCCCGGCATGCATCTATGGCAGGCAGTTTTCATCTCTCTCTCTCTCTCTCTCTCTCTCTCTCTCTCTCTCTCTCTCCCTTTTATACACTGTGGCTTGCAATACATTGTTAGAGGTTATCATGTATATCCTTTTGCCTACTTTCAATGCTCAGTTCTACGCTGGTGTTATCATTTACAATAATTATTAGTACTACACAGACATGGGGCAGAGCTGCTACTGGATCTCCCTGTGCCCAGCCGCTCACGAGGTGCCCGGGAGGGATGGTGGGTTCTAGCCCTGGTCCGCCACCCCAGCAGAGCCTCACAACAAGCCAGACGACCCCCACTTCATGAGGGCCTCCATTTTCCACATCCGGACTTCCCCCTCGTCAGAACTCCACCCAGCAGACCAGTCTATTACAGCCTGGCTCGCGTGGCCACAAGCAAGCCGTGTGGTTCATCAATAAATGCTGGATTTAGAGATGACTACAAGAGTATCCTACCCACATGGCAGAGCCTGGCAAGCTACCCGTGTTGTATTTGATATGCCAAATACCAGTAACAATTATAGACCTCATTCCCATGACCTGATGGAATGGTTTGAGGCTCTTTATGTTCCTGGAGAAAGCAGGTGCCCTTTGGGCTCTACTTGCATGAGACAGGACATATGGTGATCTTACTGGTGCCCACTCGAGCAAATCGATGATGAACGTGAAGACAGTGATACAGTGATACAGTTTAAATTCCTAGACATTCTAAACAAGGCCTAGTGGAAATTAAAGAATCTAAAAATCTTTGTTAATTCATGTGAAACCAAGAGCAAAGTCATGAACGTGATTCCTTCTTATCTCCCACCATCCTCCCAGCCCCACCCCTTCTTCCTAAGGCAGAAATCATTCCCTGACTCTATCCTTTTTCTGTGCCCCCTTTCTCAGGGAAATCTAAGATTGGTCAATCGCAGCTAAAACTGGGCCAGGAACGGAGCTGAAAGAGCTGGCGCACAGGCAGCACCTCGCGGAAATCCCAGGATCTGAGTTTGGGTAGCTCAGGGGCTGATCCCGGGACACCCAGCAGCAAGTAGCTACAAGCACCAGGGTTGGACTCCCACCCCCACCCCCCCAAAAGAATCCTGTAGCTAAACCAAGGAGAGCAGAGGAAAGCTTGTTAGCACACGGAATAAGATAGCATGGACACAGGCACTGGGGACATTGAGAGGGTCAACCAACAAGCTTGCTGCCCGTTAAGAAGGGCCTGTGGGCCAGAGATATAGTGCAGCGGGCAAGGTGCTTGCCTTGGACCCCATCAACCTGGGTTCAATCCCTGGCATCACATATGGTCTTCTGAGCATGACCGGATGTGGCCCAAAAGCAAAAAAAAAAAAAAAAAAAAAGGTGAGGAGGGAACCTTTTTGGCCAGAGAGATAGTTTAATGGGTTGAAGCAATGCTTTGCATGCAGGAGACCTGAGTTCAATCCCAGGCATTGTAGGGCCCTCTGAGCACAGATCAGGGAATGGTCCTTTGTGCCACTCAAAGAAGAGATCTGCTAATGAAGTCATTTATTTAGTGTCTGCGTTTTAGGTCATACCTGGCTGTGCTCAGGGGCTTACTCCCTGCCTCTGTGCTCAGGGGTCACTCCTGGCAATGCTCAGAGGACCATACACAATCCCGGGGAGCAAACTGAGGCAAGGCAAGCGCCTGACACTCTCGAATCTTGTTCTGGCCCCAAGGCAAGTGCCTTCACTGCTGTGCTACTCTCTGGTCCAAGATGAGAGGAGTTTTAAGCAATGTTTGGCCATCTTGAAGCACGGTTATACAACAAATAAATATTTTAGACTGGAGAAGTAGTGCACGCTTACAGTGCACAATCCTGGCTTTACAATGCACTACAAAGGCCCCGGTCATCACTGGGTGTACCTCCGCGGCTCCATGTATTGCTGGGTCCTGCCTGGAGGTCCCCCTCCACCACCACTGCTGAGCCTGGGTCCCTGCAGTGCCTACAGGGCTGGAGCACTCGCTGTAACAAGCTGCCCCACCCCATATCACTCGGGAGGACCCTGGGGAATTGTCATTAGACAAATATTCTCAGATGACAAGTTTAACTTGAGATCAATTAGTTCCTTAAATATTGATGCAAAAAAAGTGGCATTCGTGTATTGGAGTACAGTTTTCCCCAAGGTATTTTTTTAATTTGAACTAATTGACAAGTTATTTATTTACAGGGAGAGGAGACAGAATTAGTACATCTGCTTCATTTCACTGTAAGCTAGAACCTCAGGTCCAAATCCAAATGTGATCTGCTAATACGTGTACCCTACTGCATCCAGTTGCGATTTTTGCATCCCCTAAATAGTTGTATTTCCTTTTGGAGCCACACCTGCGGGTGTTCAGAGGCCAAGCGTGGCTTTTGTGCTGGGGGTAAAGGGGAGGGCGGCGCTCCCCCTTGGTGCCGGCGACTGAGCAATCTTCTGCTTGCGAGGCGGAGGCTGAAGGTCTCTATCTCTCCTACCACAAACTTTGTATTCTCACAATATTCTTAGTTCATTGACCGTCGCGGTTACTGTCTTGTAGAAACACATAAAAAGTGCGGGGGAAACTTCCCCAAGTTAAACAGAGTTTTACAGCGTGCTGGTAAAGTTAGATTGCTCCACTACGCTTGCAGAGCCCGGGCGCGCGGTTGCGTGCGCGCGGGATTTGGGTCCTACCGGCTCCCGTAGCGTCCCCGGCGACTTCCGCCGCTGGCGGGCCGCTTTGGCGGCTGCACTTCCGGCAGCGGCCCTCCAGCTGCAGAAAGCAAGATGGTGAGTGACTAAGGGTTTCGGCGGGTGGTCGCAGGGCCGCGGGGCTCGAGCCGCTCGGGCGAGAGGACGAGGCGGCTGGCCCAGGCCGTGGCGCTCCTGGCGGCGAGGGTCTCGCCGGGGACCGGAGGTTCGCGGAGCCGCTGCCCAGGGCCACCGCGGGCTGGGCCTTGCCTAGGGGACCTGGGACTCGGCGCCGAGGTCCCCGGGGGTTCTGGGTGGCGGCCGAGCGGCTCCGGCCTCCAGGCTTTGCTCCTCCGCCGGATGCGGCGCGTTTCCTCAGGGCCCCGAAGTCGCCGGGGAGACGGCTGGGGGCGATGCCCCGAGGGAAGGGGTGTCGGCTGCCCCCAGGGGGCATCGCTGGGGGTCGCGCGCCCGGGCCTGGGGCTTCCTTTGGATTCGGGGAAGGGCCCGAAGCGGGGTCTGGGAGGCGTCGCGATGTGCTTGTCACCTGCGAGCTTCGCGGCTCCGCGCGGGGACTGGAGGGGGGGGGGGAGCGCGGCTGGGCCTGGCCCCTGCACGCCCCCCCGGCACAGCAGGACGTACATGTGTGTGTGTGTGTGTGTGTGTGTGTGTGTGTGTGTGTGTGTGTGTGTGTTGCTGTCTCCGAGGCCCTTTGCCCCCCCCCCCCCCCCCCCCGCGCGAGCTGGACCCTGGACCACCACCCGGGACCACGCACACGGCCACGTTCAGGCTCGGCCCGTGACTCCGGGCCGTGGAAGCGGGTGTCCCCGAACTTGGCCAGCCTTTGCTCTTTTCTTCTGACATTCCCTGCAGGGAATCGGGACCCCAGTAGGGTCGCCCTCCCCTTTAGGCGGTGGGAGAAAACTGAGTCACAGTAGGTGGTGGTGCCTGAGGCCTGGTTCTGTGCTAGCCCGCAGCTGGGCGGACCCCTGCCCACACGGTGAATGCGGGGTCTCTGAGATGATTTAGCTCGTTGGCTGTTGGCTTATGGTCTGTTATTTGAGACTGAAAGGTGCACAGTGACCCCCCCACCACACACACACACGGAAGAGGGACCCGTGCAGGCAAGAGCTCTCCACCGAGGCCTGGGCTGCCCATCTTGGAAGAGGAAAAGAATAACCTGGAAAGGGAGGCAGCCAGTTTAGGAAGGGCCGGGGTGTTTGCCGCAGCGTTAGGCATTGTGCGGTGTGTGCAGTGGAGCCGTGGGAGGTTCTGTGAGAACTGTCATTGGGCATCAGGGAGCAGAGAGACACTGTAGCTGGAACCGTGGGTTGAGAGGCTGGGTCAAGTAAGAGCTGGGCAGGATAGACGGGAGTGAGGCCCTGCTCAGCGGGGCCCTTGTTCGTGAGGAGAACAAAGCGTCCAGCTAGAATGGCAGGACTTGTTCAGAGCTGGGACGTGTGGCCGGCTGCCTGCTAACATCCCGACGCTGGTATTTCTTATAGTTCCTGTGGTGAGAATGCTAAGGGACTCGCCCGTGCGCCTTTTGTCTTCAGGAGCAAGTAGGAGTGGCAACAGCCCGTTGCTTAGAGTGGGACCCCAAGACCCAAAGGGCAGCAGAGCCCTTCAGATGGCCAGTTCTGCCGCGCCTTCATGCCTGGCAGTTCCTTACCTGCAAAATAGGAGCACTGAGCATTGTGTAGCGCTAATGAGATTGTCAGGAGACTTTAGCACAGACTGGGTCTCATGGCACCCCCCCAAACACTCTCTGCTCCAGACATCCAGTTTCCTGATTTCCTATGGAGCTGTAAGTAGCTGTCCTGGAGCGCCTATTTCCCGTGATGTTCTGTTCTCCCAGAGTTTTTCAGAGCTCTTGCTTCATTCTAAATGAATGAATGAGTAGATAGATAGATAGATAGATAGATAGATAGATAGATAGATAGATAGATAGGTAAATAGATAGATTAGACAGATAGATAGATGAATGATAGATAGATAGATGATAGATAGATAGATAGATAGATAGGTAGATAGATAGATAGGTAGATAGATGATAGATAGGTAGATAGATGGGTAGATAGATGATCTAGGTAGATAGATAGATAGATGATAGATAGGGTAGATGATAGATAGGTAGATAGATAGATGATAGGTAGATTGATAGATAGATGATAGATAGATAGATAGATAGATAGATAGATAGATAGATAGATAGATAGATAGATGATAGGTAGATAGATAGATAGATAGATAGATAGATAGATAGATAGATAGATAGATAGATAAGTAATTAAGTACAAAGACTCCTGCTGGTAGGGAATATATTCAACCTCTGTTCTTTAGATGACATGAGCTTTCGTTGGGTGTCCTGACCTGGTGGTGCTCAGGGTTTACTCCTGCTCTGCTCAAGGGGTCACCTTTGGCAGTACCCGGTGACCCAGTATGTGGAGATGTGGATTGAAACCTGGTCAGCAAGCCCGCTGTATTATCCCTCAGCTACCGGCAGCATGCTGTGTTAAATTAGAAGTGTCTGTGGAAGTTATGGAGGGGGGGCTAAGAGCCCCCTTTGATTAGGTGTCACTACCCCTTGTGTTTAAAATGCTTTTATTTCTCGGTCTGGAGAGAGCACTGCGGGTAGGGGCGCTTGCCTTGCATGTGGCTGACCGGCCTCATTCCCTGGCATCTCACATGGTCCCCATGCACCGTCATTCCTGAACACAGCCCCAGGAGTAACCCCGCTCATTGTCAGGAATGGCCCACAAATACCCCCCCATTTCTGAGTTATTGCTGTGCTAAGCAGTATCCTATAGCTAAAGGGGTTTATTTCAGACTCATCCCACTGAGTTCTTAATATCACTTTAAAAAATTACCATATTTTAACATTGTTTTATATCCGTAACATGATTTGATGTATGTATTGCAAAATGATTGCACTAGGTCTAGGTTTCTGTCACTATCATGCATACTTTGATTGCCCCCTTGCCCCCCTCCTCCATACCCAGCAGTGCTCAGAGCTTTTACTCAGTGCTGGGGATCACCCCGGCAGGCTTGGGGAACCATGTGGGACGCTGGGGATTGAGCCCAGGCAGGTCTGCCACATACAAGGCAAGCGCCCTACCTGCTATACTATTGCTCTGGCCCCAATTTTTTTATTGTGATGAGGAATTTTTAAAGCTCTTTTTAGTGACTTTCACACAGGCAATGTAGTATTGCTGTCGCCATGATGCTGTCCTTGGCTCACTTACTGGGAAGTCTGTTCGTTTCGACCAGTTTCCATCATTTCTCCCATCTGTTCTCTGTACCTGTGAGCTGCTTGGAGCCTTGTTCTGAAGAGTCCGCACCTAAAAGGATTATAGGCTCTTTGTCTTTTCTGATTTGCTTTTACTAAGTGCCAAGCCCTGAAGGCCCCTCCAGGTGGCAGGATTCTCTGCTTTGTAAGGAAGTGATCTTTCAGTGTGTTTGTGTGTTGTGTGGGCATCGGCAGTGTGGCCCCCTGCTCCCTACCTGCCCTCTGCTGGTAGACACGTTTCTGCACCTTGGCTGCAGTGAATGGTGTTCACACAGCTTTTGGTTGGTCTTTTGTTTTCTTCAGATAAATGCCTCAAAGTGAAATTGTAATTTTTTCGAGGACCCTCTATGCTGCTTTTCTGGGTGTTTGCATCCTTTTGAGTTGCCGTCTGCCCTGGACAGCAGCTCTCTCTTCTTCACATGCAAACCCACTCCCACTGGCTTCTTCTCTTTTCTGACTCTAGGTATCAGTGAGGTGATTCCTCATTGTAGTTATACTTTGTAGAAGTCCTTAAATC
>JAJIBD010010870.1:0-59687 GCA_021461705.1 Cryptotis parvus
GGAGTGGGGGGGTCGTCTGGCTTGTTGTGAGGCTCTGCTGGGGTGGCGGGCCAGGGCTAGAACCTGCCATCCCTCCCGGGCACCTCATGAGCGGCTGGGCACAGTGAGAGCCAGTAGCAGCTCTGCCCCCATGTCTGTCTCTGGATCAGCAGACCTGGGCCGGATTTAAAAAAAGACTGCAGCGGGGTGGATCTCCATGAGCCGGGCTGTGATAGGCTGGTCTGCTGGGTGGAGTTCTGACGAGGGGAAGTCCGGATGTGGAAAATCGAGGTCCTCGTGGAGTGGGGGGGTCGTCTGGCTTGTTGTGAGGCTCTGCTGGGGTGGCAGGCCAGGGCTAGAACCTGCCACCCTCCCGGGCGCCTCATGAGCGGCTGGGCACAGTGAGAGCCAGTAGCAGCTCTGCCCCATGTCTGTCTCTACCCACATGTACATTTTATAAAAATTAATCAAAGTCCTTAGATATTGGTAGCAGTCTCAACATATAAAAGATACTCTTTTTTTTTTTCATTTTTGGGTCACACCGCGAGACACTCAGGAATTACTCCACTCCTGGCGGTGCTTGAGGGACATATAGGATGCCGGGGACTGAACCCGGTTGGCAGCGTGTAAGGCAAACGTCATACCTGCTGTGCTATTGCTCCAGCCCAAAAAATACCTTTTTTTTTAAGTTATCCCTAAAATGATGACATTTGTGAAGTATAACTTTTTTTTGGGGGTCACATCTGGCAATGCTCAGGTGTTGCTCTTGGCTCTGCACTCAGGAATCATTCCTGGCAGTGCTGGGGGACCATATGGGATGCCGGGGATCGAACCTGGGTCGGCCAAGCCCCTACCCACTGTGCTATTGCTCCGGCCCCAAAGTATAACTTTTTCTTATTTGCTTTTGTTTGGAGGCTACAACTAGAGGTGCGCAGAAATTCTGGCTCTGTGCTCTGGGATCACTACTGGCAGAGATAAAGGAGGTGCCAGGGATCAAATTTAAGTCAGCAAGTGCCCTACCTGCTATACTGTCTCTCCAGTTCAAGTATAATACCAGTAACAATTATCTATTTAAAAAAAAATTTTTTTTTTTTTGCTTAGTGATCCCTGAGTTCACTCAGGGATCAGGAGTAATAGTTCAGGAGTAATAAACCAGAGGTTGCCCAAAAAGTCAAAACCAAAACTTTTTTTTAATGATTTATATTAGCATAATCCTTTTGAAAATTCCAAGAGACAGACATATAAGAACTGGCATTGAGGAAAGGGATTGGCCCACACCTCCTGGTTCTGTGCTCAGGAGTGGTCAGGGATCAAACCAGGGTCAGCTACATGCAAGGCAAGCACCTGACATCCTGTTCTATCTCTCTGGCCCAAAATCTGACATTTCAATTTCCACTTTAAAGATGGGAAAACCAAGGCCCTGGCATTTTATGTAGGCATAATGAAGGTAACCTTATTTTTTTAAGTGTATAAGCTATTTATTCATAGACAAACTCATTTCTTCTTGGACACATTCATAATGTGGCCTCAGAGTCCTGTGGTCTTGGTATGCTGCCTTGGACACAGTCCTCAGACCTGCACAGTCTTCTGTGGGCCCGAATCCTCCTCAGTGGCTCCAGGCCTAACAGATCATTAGCTAGAACCTGACAGCATTTTCCCATTCTTCACATCCTCTCTCTGTTCAAGAATGAGTCAGAAAAATTGTGTCAGCATGAAAAATGGAAAACCAAATTCTGTATAGCTGCAACCCCACGCCTCGCCTCCCCCTCCATGCCCCTCCTTTTCTCTTGGTGAGGCTGACATACGTTTTCCTCAACACCAAATGAGCTTACCTTTGTCCCATACCCCTAATTTCGGGTATAATAGAGGCTGTTTTCTGCTGCTCATTAGTGCTGGCACTGAGCGCTGTGCTGGACCTGCTCAGGGATCACCAGAGACGCCAGTGCAAAGACCTCCTCCTGTGAAGTGACGCATCTGGCAGGGTCCTGGCAGGAAGCAGATGACACAATCTTACTTTTTTTCTTTTTTGGTCACACCCAGCAAGGCTCAGGGGTTACTCCTGTCTCTGCAGTCAGGAATTGCTCCTGGTGGTGCTTGGGGGGTAATCGATATGGGATGCCAGGGATCGAACCTGGGTCAGCTGCGTGCAAGACAAACGCCCTACCCGCTCTGCTATCGCTCCGGCCCCGAGATGACTTCAGCTGAGTTCAAGAGAGAGAAACTTTTTTTTTAATAGCAGAAGGCTGTAATAAAACCCAGGAAAGAGCATGGTTAGGAAAGCTCCCTGAACTAATGAAGGGGAGAGGAGGCCCGAGAAATCAGAGAGATAACACAGCAGAGGATTCAACAGCCTTCAGAGAACTAGGGAGAAGTGGGGAGACCTAACACCCACTCTCTCTCCCTCCTGTGGTGGGGGTCCTCTTTGGTTTTGCTGAAGCCAGAGGGCAAGTGAGTATGTTGAAACCCATATGGGTCAGCCTCCTGGGCCACAAAGAATGGCAGGAAAGAGCAGTTAGAGGCTCCGAGGGTGGGTAAGGCAAATGAAAGTCAACCAGCCAACAGGTGGTCAAACCTTGAAGTCCAGTCTTCTCTCTCTTCCTCGGTCTTTTCCTAAGACTATGGCTTAGACACACTGGATGCTAGGGGTCCAAGGAGGATCCCTCCTTGGAGGATCCCTCTGAGTCGAGTCTACTCAGAAGCCCATAGCATCATCCCTCAGCACTGAATTCGTAAACTGATTTCCTAGGATTAACAGCCTCTGTGAGGACAGAATGACAGTCCCATGGGAGCTGCCGCTCAGACAGCATTGGACAGCTGGCATGTGGGCCAGGGCAAGATGGTGGGGCTGGCGGGTTGAGAAAGTTTGCTCTGAAATCATCACTGGTTCTTGGCCATCACATTCTGGCATAGATTCCCGGAGAGCTTGTAATGCAGCTACGTGGGCATTATCCAGAAGGTTGGCCAAGTTTTAAGAAGAAAATAATCTGCTATCTTTTGTATCTGATAATTAAAGTATCTTGACAGAGAGACTCCAGTTCCAGCATTGACGCTACCAACATAGTTGCCCCTTGGCTGCTCTGGCTTTATGTAATGCCCCTGGCAGGATACTCCATGTTCTTTGAAAACAAATCATCTTGAATACTGGAGCATTCTACCTTGCATGAGTTATTTATTTACCTTTCTCCTGGTTTGATGAGGGGGAAAGTCATGAAAGAGTTTAACAATATTGAACTCTTCCAAAACCCAGAAGCTATAAGTAATGAGAAATGTAAAACTCAGTGTTCTCATTGAACACAAAGGTTCATAGAGAAAGAATTCAAGGGTCATAGAGAAAGAATTCTCAGTTCCTGTCCCAGCAAAACTGTTTCCAGAGAAAAAAAAGTTAAGGTCACACGCAGCCCTTACTGGTTATGTTCCAAAAGAAATATAACTTCTAGAGTTTATGGTGACTCACTATAGTTCCACCTCCACACCCAAATAAGATGCTAGGCACTGGGTCTTCCCCTAAGGGCAAAGGAAAGTTTCATTAGTTTCATTGTAGGGCAGGTTCCCCAAGAAAGAAGCACAGTTAGTAAATCAATGAACTCTCATTGCAATGGCTCTGGCACAGTTAATCCTGTTGTTTCTGCCTCAGAACCCTTCTATTTGCCTTTTCTTTGGTTTCCCCAGACTCTGTGAGAGGAATCTACACCTAGAAACAAAACTGCTGAACCAAATAAAAAGTCTACATCTAATATTTGAGAACCGTCATCTGTTTTTTACAACAGTTACATTTTCTCTCACCAGTCCATTATGACCTTTTGTATGTTTATTCTGTGTAGTGCCTGTTGCTTACTGGAATCTAATTTCCATGAGGTGAGAGTTTTGATTTCTAAGTGCCTAGAATCTTACTTGGCACAGGTTAACTGATATTCAGTAAGAAATTGTTAGGGTGCTGAAGAAATAGTACAGCAGCTAGGGTACTATTGCATGTGGCCAACCTGGGTTTGATCACTGACACCCTATATGGTGCCTGGGCATTGCAAGGAGTAATTCCTGAGTGCAGAGCCAGAAGTAACCCCCGAGCATTGCTGGGTATTACCCCTGCCTCCCCAAAGAGAGAGAAGTTGCTTGAATGTTGTGCCTCTGGCACTGATTGCATCATTCAGAATGCTTCAGAGATCCAGCTTACTGTCCCAAAGTCTTGCGTGGCCCAGCTCACCTGAGTGCTCCTTCCTTCCCCCATGTGTGTCCTCTGGCAACCCTTCCTCCTTCCTATTTTGTGATCTGTCATCTGTGAACTGTCACAGCACATCTATCCTTCTGAATCAAAGCTCCTTAATGTTAGTGTAAATGTTTTGTTTATTTTTGTCTTTTCCATCTTTCAGCCCAGAGATGTATATTCAACACACACTTATTTGAAGAATGTTCTAAATATCCTAACTAAGGGTGGCACAGCCACTCATGAGGTGCCCGGGAGGCATGGCGGGTTCTAGCCCTGGCCTGCCACCCCAGCAGAGCCTCACAACAAGCCAGACAACCCCACCCCCCAACTCCATGAAGGCCGCCGTTTTCCACATCCGGACTTTTTTCTCGTAACTACTCCACCCAGCAGACCAGACTATCACAGCCCGGATCATCGACACCCATCCTGCAGCAGTTTTTTTTTCAATCCGGCCCAGGTATGCTGAACCAGAGACTCTCAGACATGGGCAGAGCTGCTACTTGCTATCCCTGTGCCCAGCCGCTCATGAGGCACCTGGGAGGCATGGCGGGTTTTAGCCCTGGCCTGCCACCCCAGCAGAGCCTCACAACAAGCCAGATGACACCCCCCACTCTATGAGGGCCGCCATCTTCTACATCCAGACTTCTCCCTCATCAGAACTCCACCCAGCAGACCAGCCTATCACAGCCCAGCTTGTGCGGCCGCGCGGTTCATCAATAAATGCTGTATTTAGAGGTAACTACTAAAGTATGCCACCCGCACAGCAAGCCTGGCAAGCTGCTTATGTCATATTTGATATGCCAAATACCAGTAACATTTATATTAGGTCATTCCCATGACCTAATATAATGGTTTGAGGCTCTTTATGTTCCTGGAGCAAGCGGATGCCTTTGGGTTCTCCTAGCATGAGACAGGACATATGGAGATATTACTGGTGCCCGCTCTAGCAAATAGATGATCAACGGGAAGATAGTGATAGTGAATGGTGGCACAGTAAGAACTACACTGGAGCATTTCAGATCTTTCTGGAAACAGTCCCCAAAGATTCTGACTGTGCAGCCTTGGCACATACCTCATTTGCTATGCCTGGTCCTCTTGTGTCTGACAAAGGGTTGAACAATTCTAGCTTCCTCCTGCTTCCTCCTTCTAGTTGTATGCAATGGGACTATCCTTTCAGCAGGAAGGATATACAGGCCTCATCTTCGAGGATCCACAGTCTGAAATGGTTTTTTGCTTTGAAAACTTACTTTATTTATAAAATTTACTTAGAAAGATGTGGGGGGGAAAGAGAGGAATATGTATTCAAGAGAGAACATGAGTTTCTCCAGAGTGAAAAAAAAATGTCTCAGAGAGAAATAAACACGAAATGAAAAACTAAACATGAAAAAAGTTGAGGCTCAAGGAAGCCTGAGCCTACAACAGTCCTTGCTTGGAGGAAAGGGTAGGCCCCACTTTTTCTGCATCCCACTGCCGGAGCTTCAGAGCACAGATACCAGGAATCCCAAGGAAAAGAGCACGTATTTTCAGAGCACAGATACCAGGAATCCCAAGAAAAGAACACATATTTTTCATTCTAGTTAAAAGAAAAAAAATCGGGGCGGAGCGATAGTCCAGCGGGTAGGGTGTTTGTCTTGCATGTGCGGCCCATGCCGGCCCCGGGTCGATTCCCAGCATCCCATATGTTCCCCGAGCACCGCCAGGAGTAATTCCTGAGTGCAGAGCCAGGAGTAACCCCTGAGCATTGCCTGGTGTGACCCAAAAAGAAAAAAAAAAAAAGAAAAAATCCCTAAATTCCTGTGACTTCATTTGGTTATTTAAAAACTGTTTTTCTTGGGGCTGGAGAGATAGTACAGCAGGTAAGGTTCTTGTCTTGCATGCGGTTGATACAAGTTCAATCTCTGGCACCCAAATGGTCCCCAAGACACTTCCAGGAGTGATCCTTGAGTTCAAAGCCAGAAGTAAGCCCTGAGCACTGCCAAGTATGGCAAAGAAGCCAAACCAAACCAAAACCAAAAAATCCAAAATTGTTTTTCTTTCAGCCCCTTCCTCAGGAAATTAACATTTGCAGGCCACCAGAAAAATTTTTTGTTTAATTGGACTTTGGGTTTTTCCCCCTTGCCCATCTATTTGTGTATAAATATGGCTTGAGTAAAGTCCCTAAAGAACTGCCAGTCCTGCCCTCCTCTTCCCATTCCCTCTATTGCTACGAAAAGAAGTAAAACAGTTTTTATTGAGAGAAATTGACTTAGAAAGATCTGAAGGGAAAGTGAGGTATTCTCAAGAGAGAATATGGGCATCTCCAAGGTGAAAAAAAAGCCTTGAAGGGGTGGAGTGTACCAAGGATAGGACACTTAACACCCCATATTGTCCCCTGAGCCCCTTCAGGAGTAATCCCTGAATGCAGAACCAGCAGTAAATCCTGAACACAGCAAGGTATGGCCCAAAAACCAACCAAACAAACAAACCAAAAAAGATTTCAGAGAGAAATAATGTGTTCAAAAAAAGAACACAAACTTGAAGGAGGAAGTCTGTGACTCTCAGACCCTTTCTCCCATGTGTGAAAAGAATCCTTTCAAATGAATAGACAATACACTAACAATATTCACAGATTATTTAAACATGCGATTCATACCTAACCCTGATTAAATTCAGTCAGATTCAACCTTTAGTCTACATTTTCTTCTTAACATCTATAAATAAATTATACATTTGCCCAAACATATGGGGGGTTTTGGTGGCTTTTTTTGGATTACACCCGGCAATGCTCAGGTGTTATTCCTAGTTCTGCACTCAAAATTCCTCGGCGGTGCTCGAGGAACCATATAGGATGCCAGGGATCAAACCCAGGTCAGCCATATGCAAGGCAAGTGCCCTGCTCGCTGTGCTATTGCTCTGCCCCCAAATGTATTTTTCTTAACTATCACAATTCTGTAAATCCAGGTCAAATCTATCACAGACTGATAGCCCTCTGAGTGGGTACTAGGTTGTGTAGGAGAAAGACAGAAGCCGCCCCCTATCAACAGAAAGTTACAATCTCTTGAACAGAAAACACAGAGATACCAAACAACCTTGAACAGACAATTAAGGAAGAGTTGTGTGGTGCCAATGGTGAAGCATTATGGTGAGCCAGCTTTCCAGGCAGTGGAGATCTTACATACAGTTGAGAGGTGACAAAACTCGCTTAGCCAAGAGACGCAATTTTTTTTTTTTTGTTTTTTGGGTCACACCCAGCAATGCTCAGGGGTTTCTCCTGGCTTTGCACTCAGGAATTACTCCTGGTGGTGCTCGGGGGACCATATGGGATGCCGGGGATTGAACCTGGGCCAGCATGGGCCGGCCACGCGCAAGGCAAATGCCCTACCGGCTGGACCATTGCTCCGGCCCACAGTTTTGAAGACATAGAGGAAATGAGTGCAAAAAGGAAAATTTGATGAAAACATAAGGGACTGAACACGATGTCATGCAATTAGTCTGGAGGCACTGAAGATGGTTAGCCCAACAGATAGAGAATTCATTGGTGAATAGTAAAACCCAAGATAGAAAGGCATTAAGAGGGCCGGAGCGATAGCCCAGCGGGTAGGGCGTCTGCCTTGCACGCGCCGGCTTATGCCCGCCCGGGTTTGATCTCCCGCATCTCATATGGCCCTCCGAGGACCACCAGGAGTAATTCCTGAGTGCAGAGCCAGGAGTAACCCCTGAGCATTGCTGGGTGTAAGCCAAAAAGAAAAAAAAAAAGAATGTGGAAGAGATATAGAGTTTCAAGAAAGCTAGATAGAGGTACACAAGCAATATTCCTGGGATGCAGGAGAGGGAGCTAGCGAAATTAATACTGCATTTTCAGGCCAGAGACAGTATAGTGAGTAGGGCACTTGCATTGCACATAGCAGACTTGAGTTCAATCTCTGGCATCCCATATGGTCCCCTGAGTCTCACCAGGAGTAATCCCTAAGCACAGAGTCAGAAGCAAGCCCTAAAGACTACCAGAAGTGGCCCCCAAACAAACAGAACATTAAAAATACTGCATTCTCGGGCCAGAGCTATAGCCCAGCGGGTAGGGCATTTGCCTTGCACGGCAGGACCATGCCGCCCAGGTTCAATCCCCGGCATCCCATATGGTCCCCGAGCACCGCCAGGAGTAATTTCTGAGTGCAGAGCCAGGAAAAACCCCTGAGCATTGCAGGGTGTGACCCAAAAAGGCAAAATAAATAAATAAATAAATAAATAAATAAATAAATAAATAAATAAATAAATAAATAAATAAATACTGTATTCTCACTAGTCAAGCAGGAGGGATATACAGGTTTTTTGGTGCTGATTTTTTTTTAAAGTAAAACGGATTTTATTAAGGAGGTTTTAGGACAGGGAAGGAGTAGGGAAAGTGAGGGAAAGAGTACACATCTCAAGAGGGGAGATGCAGGCTGCTCTAGAGGCAGAGAGCGAGCAAGCCTTTGGTGCTGATTTTTTTTTCTGTTTGGGTCACACCCAGCTATGCTCAGGGGTTACTCCTGGCTCTGCACTCAGGAATTACTCCTGGACGTGCTCAGGGGACCATATTGGGTGCCAGCGATTGAACCCAAGTTGGCCATACAAAAGGCAAACACCCTACCTACTGTACAATGGCTCCGAGCCCTATTGCTTTGATTTTGAGGGCAAAATGATCTGTATATTCAGATGTCGTCCATATATGCTGGAAATTTAAGATCTAGAGAGCAAAGGTCAAAGGCAGGCTCTGGGAAGGGACGATATGCCAGACCTCACAAGTGAATACACAGGTAAGAGGACTGTGCCCTCTGTCTCTGTTTCTCTACATCAGTGTCTAGAGATGAGGGAGTGCTTATAAGCATCTGTTGAGTACTAATAAGCATTTCCCCAAGCTAGTTGGGGGAGGGGGAGGAAAGTTGTTGTTTCTTTTCAGTAATGGAACCCAGGGCCTCATACATGGAAAGTGAAGGGTCTTCCACTAAGTCACATTCCGGCCCTCTATTGGCAAAAAAAAAAATTTTTTTTTTGCTTTTTGGGTCACACCCGGCAATGTTCAGGGTTTACTCCTGGCTCTTCGCTCAGGAATTACTCTTGGCAATGCTGGGGGACCATATGGGATGCCGGGAATCAAACCCAGGTCGACCGCATGCAAGGCAAACGCCCTACCGCTGTGCTATTGCTCGGTCCCCTTGGCAAAACTTTTTATACCAAATTAGCCACATTTCTACGCTCTCTCCAGGCCTCACAGTAACCTCCCTAAGACAGAGTTATTATTTTCAAATGCACCTCCTGGTCACATAGGGGCAGTTGAGGACAGGAAGTCACATGAGTTCCCAGAGCTAATAGCGCTGAGGCGGGCCGAGGCCTGGAAGGAGTGGATTGGCACCAGACCTGGATGACTTGAGGTCCCGGTTTGTCATTCTAGCAGCTGCTTCCCTGCCTCCCTTCCCTTGCTGCCTTCTGTTTGGGCCTCTCTGGGATGTTAAGTGAATATTGCCTAGACTCATCTATCATTACCTTTGGAAGGCAATTTATACAGTGGCATAGGTGCCCACATCATTAGACAGAGGGACCGATGATTCAGGCCCAGCAAGGAGTAGAACTTATCCAAATCACATGCTGCTTCCCAGCAACCCACTGGCCTGCTTCATTCATGTGCAAATGAGCATGTGGGTCTGGGATATGGCTCAGTGGTGAACACCCTGCCTTACTCAAGTGAGACCCTGAGTTCAATCTCAGCACCACCACACAATGCTGACACTTCCAAGTGTAATCCCTGCACATCAGGTGCTAACCCCTGGCTCAGCACAATCAAGTATGCAAATCTAATTTCCCCACCCCCAACTCCTACCACTTCCCCAAAGCAAATATTACCAAGTTCATTCCAGGCAACAGGTACTGTCTGGGGGCTGCTGGCACAGCAGTGAAAAAATCGACAAAACTGCTGAGGAGGGAAGACCAATGCTAAAAAGAGATGAGTGAAATAATAAGGTGTGTGATGGGAGATACCAAGGGGAAAGCAGGGTGTGAAACAGGAGTTCGAGGGGCTGGTTACTGTAGGGAGGGAGATGAGGAAGGCCTCCATGAGAAAATGACTTTGGTTTAAACAAAGAACTGGGGCCGGAGTGATAGCACAGCGGGTAGGGCGTTTGCCTTGCACGTGGCCAACCCAGGTTCGATCTCTGGCATCCCATATGGTCCCCTGAGCACCGCCAGGAGTAATTCCTGAGTGCAGAGCCAGGAGTAACCCCTGAGCATTGCCAGGTGTGACCCAAAAAAGCACAAAGAAATAAAAACAAATAAACAAATAAATAAATAAAATGAAACAAAGAACTGGGAGGTAGAAGGTAGCTGGTTGGGTGAAACCGTACAAGGAACCTGTGGCCAGAGCAGACCAGACATGTCCCAAGAACAGTGAAGAATGACAACAGAAGAGAATAAAAGGAAAGGAGTGGGACCTGCGGGTAATGAGGGCCTGTGGAGTGGGGTCTTGGAGTTCTCTGTAAGGACCTGACTCCTATCCTTCCCATTCACTGCCTTTAGTCCCATTCATGATCGCTGCCTTTTTCTGTTCACTCACCAAGGGACCTGGCCATAGTAGGCCGAGGGAAGAATGCAACTACTATCAGGGCAGTCAGAAGCACAGACAATTGTGTGGGTGGCTGCCGGGGTGACCTGTGCTCAGTCTGTCCCCATGTCCGGAGTCTCTCAGGTTGAGAGAACATGGTGGACTCCCCATTCCAGAAGAAAGAACAGAGCTGCAAAAGCAAATCAAATCAGTGCGCATGGCTGCTGCAGAAATAACTGGAGAGAGCAAGTTCATAGCTCAAGTCAGTAAGGAGAACAGAGTCCAAGGCCAGCAGAGACAATGCTTTGGCTGCTGTGTGAGCAGAATCAGATGTATTCAGGTGGAAGCATCTGGCAAGTGCTGCCCTTCCAGTGATCCATTTGATTAGCTCAGGCTTTAATTTCTAGTGTTCTCTGCTTCCTGCCAGCATTTCATGCCCACATGAATGAGGCCTCTGCTTCGGCTGGATGCCAAGTCCTAGGTGGGAAGCTGAGGTTGATGGTTGATTAGTGATGTCAATTTAGAGCAAGTTCCTGCCTGCCAGTGCTCTCATCCTCTAGAAGCTGTTATGTGCACTGAGGCAGAGCCAGGCAGGCAGTTTTTCTATTTCCCTGGGCATCTAGGCTTCTCCTAGTGACCCCCTAGTGACTTCCTGCTCTGGGGATGACCTGCAAAGAGTTCTGAGCAGCACCTGTACTGAGAACTGGCCTATTGTTGGAGTTCAATAAATTGACCTTGAACTCTGACCCTGGCCGTGATCCTCCTCTGAGTCCTCTCTTTTCCCTAAGGGTGTCAAGTACACAAGACAAGATCAATCCAGTTCCACAATTCCTGATTATTTTCCACTGGATGGTCATCTCAGCTATTGCAGGAACTCTAAGATTGAGAAGTTAGAAACCTTCATTTCAGTGATATTGAAAGGAAGGTTTGTATTTTTTTTTTTTGTTTTTTTTGGGTCACGCCCGGCAATGCTCAGAGGTTACTCCTGGCTCTGCACTCAGGAATTACTTGGTGCTCAGGGGACCATATGGGATGCCGGGATCGAACCTAAGCCGGCACAGGCCGACCGCGTGCAAGGCAAACGCCCTACCCGCTGGGCTATCGCTCCGGCCCCAGGTTTGTAATATTTTAATGTCCTGTACCTGTGGCCAGCAACCTGGGATGTTAGTAGGAAGAATCCCCAACCAGGTCCACTTGGCCCTTGTTCCTGTGGTCATGTCAATTATCTATTCCTGAGGTCTTGGCTTAGTCATGCAGCTCAACAGGGATAATGAAGCTTTATCTTTGCATCAGAGGGCATGTTGGAAGGATCAGATTGGGTAGTGCAGTAAAACACTTCAACACTCACAGGGGATAATGCACGCAGGAGTGTTCATACATGGATGTCAACACAGAGATACACAGGGATCAGCCCAAGTCAAAAAGCACAGGCTCAAAGAATGGCACCAATGCAAGCCAGAGAAATCTGGTTTGAAAATGACGCAAGAAGCATTACCAACGCAGATTTGTGGCGGTGAGGTGGTGTTAGTTGATATAGGATTATGCACTTCCCAGACACCTAATCCAAGACCTCCAAAGTCTCCCTATCTGGCCAGCAAAGCAGAATGTCTCTCCCAGCTCTAAAGAGGCTGCCTCCTTTCCAGGATGAGGCCATTGTGGCCATTGGCAGATGATATTATCCCGCCTGAAAGATGAGGCATTCTGGCAATGAAGATAGCTAACATTTTATGAAGTACACAAGATCACATATACAAAACCATGTGCATTTTTTGTTTGTTTCATGGGCTACACCTGGCAATGTTGAGGGGCTTACTCTTGCCACTACACTTAAGGATCATTCCTGTGGTGCCAGGGATCAAATCTGGGTCAGTCACTACGCACATTTTTAAAGTCATTATCTTATGTTATTATTGGCAAAAAATGCTACAATAAAGGTATTATCTTAATATAAACAAATAATAAAAATAACATTTATTAAATGCTCACAAAGTACCTAACATATATCAGTGTATTTAATCCTTGTGAAGAAAAGAAAGTCTTGTGAAGAAAATACTATGATTATTTATCCTTACTTTTTTTTTTTTTTTTTTGCTTTTTGGGTCACACCCAGCAATGCTCAGGGGTTTCTCCTGGCTCTGCACTCAGGAATCACTCCTGGCAGTGCTCAGGGGACCATATGAGATGCCGGGGATCGAACCCAGACCGGCACAGGCTGGCCGCATGCAAGGCAAACGCCCTACCCGCTGGGCTATCGCCCTGGCCCCTATCCTTACTTTTTGAAGGAGGAAACTGAAGCTAACTGAAGTTAAGTAACTTTCCAAGGTCACACAACTGGTATGTGGTTGTGGTCAATTGCCTGTTTTTTCTCAGATTACATTCTTGACTTTTAGAACCTCTACCCACTCCCCAGAAAAACAACAGAACACACTCACACATGCTTGCGCGTGTATGCTCACACACACACACACACACACACACACACAGACACATGCACACACACACACAGGAGCCTACCTGGAATTCCTAAATCCTATCACACGGCTGCACTCTGGGCTTTAGCAACAATACCCGCTCCTGCTTGCTGTTGATTTCACCTTTGATTTATAATACTATAAAATGTTGGAAGCACATGAGGCCTGAAAGATAGTACAGCAGGTAGGGCACTTGCCTTTCAAACGGCTGACCTGAGTTTAATCCCTGGTACCCAGTTTGGTCCCTGAGCCCCTCAAGGAGTGATTCCTGAGAGCAGAGTCAGAAGAAAGCTCTAAGCCCTGCTGAGTGTAGTCCTCAAACGAAATACATAAATAAATACATACATAAATAAATACATAAATAAATAAATAAAAAGTTGGAAGCACAGCTCTGAATATGTATAAGCCTCCATGTACCTACCAGCAAGGTCCCAGTGCCCTCACACAATCAAACAATTCTCTCAGGGGCTAAAAGAGATAGAATAGCAGGTAGGCTGCCTACACATGGCCAACCCATATTAGATCCCTGACATCCTTATGACTCCTCAGGCATCACCAGAAATAATTCTTGAGTGCAGAACCAGGAGTAATCCCAGAGCATTACCAGGTGTGCCCCCAAAAAACAATACAAAACAAAATGTTAAAAAATGACTCTCTACCTAAAGGGTATAAGGTATAATATTAATCAGTATTTCCAAAATCTCCCAGGTTTGGGGCTAGTGAAACACTCAAAGGTTTGGAGCACATGCTGGAGACTCGGGGTTCTAGCTCTGCTGGGAGTACTATTGGGAGGAACCCCCAAGTAAAGGGATGGGAGTAGCTTGAGAGAGCGACTGAGTGTGGCTCCCAAACCAAAGGAAACAAAAATGTCCCAGGTGATATAGAAATGACTTTAGCTGTAGCTCACACATGAAACTTTGAGATCCTCAATTTCTAAGAGTACAAAAGGGCCATGACCTCCAAAACTTTGATAACCACTCTAGAGAGGATGGGATGATGCCAGCTCCTAGTCTTCTACAGAACTTTCTAAGGAGTGTTCAGAGAGATGCCCATTTTTACCTGCTGCTTATAATAAAAAGCAAGAGGAGGGGTTGGAGCTATAGTACAGTGGTTAGGGTGTTTGCTTTGCACACAGCTGACATGAGTTCAAGCCCCAGCATCTCATATGGACCCCATAGCACAGCCAGGAGTAATCTCTGAGTGCAGACCCAGGAGTATCTCTGAGCATCACTGGGTGTGACCCATAAAGCAAAATAATAATAATAATAATGAATTAAAAATAAAAATCAGGAAAATAGAGATAAATTAAGGACTTTATTTTTATAAATTTGCTCAATCTCTGAGGAGGAAGAGGAGAAAGAGGAGGAAAGAGGAGAAAGAGGAGGATAAGGAGGAGGAAGATAAGGAGGAGGAGGAGAAGGAGGAGGGAGGAGGTGGAGGAGAAGGAGAAGGAGAAGAAGGAGAAGGAGAAGAGAAGGAGAAGGAGAAGGAGGAGAAGGAGAAGGAGGAGGAGGAGGAAGAGGAGGGGGAAAAGGAGGAGAAGGAGGAGAAGGAGAAGGAGAAGGAGAAGGAGAAGGAGAAGGAGAAGGAGGAGAAGGAGAAGGAGAAGGAGAAGGAGAAGGAGAAGGAGAAGGAGAAGAAGGAGAAGGAGAAGGAGAAGACTAGATGAAAAACTGCCTTCTTGGGAAAGTTTAAGTCCCAGGTATTTTTCAATAATGGTCTAGAACTTTTTTTTTCAGGTTTTTTTCTTTTTTGGGTCACACCCAGCAATACTCAGGGGTTTCTCCTGGCTCTGCACTTGTAAAGATTTGACTCTAAGGCTCTTAAAACCTCAGAGGTGGGGGGGCTGGTGGAGCGATAGTCCAACGGGTAGGGTGTTTGCCTTGCACGTGGCCAACCCGAGTTTGATCCCCGGCATCCCATATGGTCCCCTGAGCACCGCCAGGAGTAATTCCTGACTGCAGAGCCAGGAATAACCCCTGAGCATTGCCAGGTGTGACCCAAAAAGCAAAAAAAATTAAAAAATCCTCAGAGGGATTAAGCCGAGTCATCATACAAGTGAAGGTGCTCGCCTTGCACATAACCAACCTGGATTTGATCCCTAGTACCTTATATGGTGTCTGGAGCTCCTCAAGGAGTGATTCCTGGGGCTGGAGCAATAGCACAGCGGGGAGGGCGTTTGTCTTGTACACGGCTGACCCGGGTTCAATTCCTGGCATCCCATATGGTCCTAAAGCACCACCAGGAATAATTCATGAGTGAAGAGCCAGGAGTAACTCCTGAGCGTCGCCAGTGTGACCCAAAAAGAATTAAAAAAAAAAAGGAGTGATTCCTGAGTATACAGCCAGGAGTAAGCCCTGAGCACCACAGTGTAGCCCAAAATCCATAAAAGAAACAAAACAAAGACCTCCAAAAGATTAAGGGTAATGGAGCCAGAGAGAGGGCCAATGGGGCTGAGCACATGCAAGAAGAACTGAGTTCAGTTCCCTCCCAAACATATGTTAGCTCTCTAATTTTAGCATATTGAGAATGCTCCGCACTATTTTCCAAAATGGTGGCACCAATTTACAATCCCATTATACGAGTTTCTGTGTAAACATAACCCTGAGGGGCAGGAGACACAGCACAGCTAGGGTGTTTGCCCTGCAAGCAGCGGATCCGATTCAATCCCCAGCATCCCATATGGTCCCCGAGCACCACCAGGAGTAATTCCTGAGTGCAGAGCCAGGAGTAACCCCTGAGCATCACCGAAGTGGCCCAAAAAGACCGGAAAAAAAACATATCCCTGTGTGCTCAGGGATCACTCATGGCAGGGCTTAGGGGATATTAAATGCTGGAGATTGATACAGGATTGGATGAATATAAGGCAAGTGCCTAAGCCCTACAGTATCTCTCCAACACTATAAAACTCTTTTTAGAGGGAGGGCCAACTGGATTAAATGGTTCAATGCTAGGACCTGGTGATACTGGGGAGGGGGAACCTGGGGTGTACCCAGCAGTGTTCAAGGGTCATGTGGTTCTGGGGATCAAACTCAGGTCCTTGTACATACAAGGCATATGCCCTGACCCCTAAATTATTTCCCTGACCTGCTATATTTAACTTCTGGAGAAACTACCAAGTTGTTTTCTGTAACCTCTGACTTATTTTACATTTCTACCAGTCATGTATGAGAGTTCCAATTTCTCCATATCCTTATTAATACTTACTGTCTCTTTTTTAAAAACTTATTGCCATGCTAGTGGATATGAAACGGTATCTCATGCTTTTGATTTATATATTTCTAATGGCTAGTAATGTTGAGTATGTTTGCATGTGCTTATAGAGTATTTATAAATCTTCTTTAGAAAAATTTCTGTATAAATCTTTTGTCCATTTAATTTTTTTTTACTTATTTGGTTTTATGGTCATACTCAGGAGTGCTCAGGGTCTTCTACTGGCTCTGCACTCAGGAATCACTCCTGACAGGCTTGGGGAACCATATAGAGTGTCAGGGATTAAACCTGAGTCAGCTGCATACAAGGTAAATAACCCTACCCACTGTCCTATCGTTAAGGCCCCTCTTTTGTCTATTTTTTAAATTGGGTTTCATTTTTATTGTAGTTGTAAGGGTTCCACAAATATTTTGTTTACTAATTCTGTCACATATTGAGTTATTAAGGGCCGGACCAATAGTACAACAGGTAGAGTATTTGCCTTGCACACAAATGACCCAGGTTTTCAATCCCGGCATCCCATATGATCCCCCAAGCACCGCCACCGAGAATTCCTGAGCGCAGAGCCAGGAGTAACCCCTGAGCATTGCCAGGTGTGACCCAAAAGCAAATAAATAAATAAATAAATAAATAAATAAATAAATAAATAAATAAATAAATAAATAAATAAATAACAAGTGAGTTATTAATGTTTTTCCCAGTTCTTTGGGTGCCTTTTCACTCTGTTCTCTTTTTTTTCAATTTGGTCACCTATAGTGCTACTCAGTGGATGACTCTAGCAATGCTCACTTGATCCAGTTCAGTGAGCATTTCTCTGACCCACATGGTTTCTCTAAAGTTTTCCTTTCTTTTTCCTTTCTCTCTTTTTTTTTTTTTTTTTTTTTTTGCTTTTTTGGGTCACCACCCGTGACGCTCAGGGGTTACTGTTGGCTCTGCACTCAGGAATTACTCCTGGAGGTGCTCGGGGGAACCATATGGGATGCCGGGATCGAACCCAGGCTGGCACAGGCCGGCCGTGCAAGGCAAACACCCTACCCACTGGGCTATTGTTCCGCCCCTAAAGTAGAAAAGTTTTCAACTTTAATGAAGTCCAATGTGAAACTTTATTTCTATATACATTTTTCGGGGATGCGGTAATATCCCGTAGTGCTGTGGGATAATTTCAGCTCAGTGCTCAAGAATCATTCCCAGAGGTGTTCAAGGAACGCTATGGTACCAGAGATTGAACCTCAAAGCATGTACTCAGCCTACTGAGTTATTTCCTCTTCCCTACTCCTACATATTTCATTTAGGAGCTCTTTAGCTTAGCATTATCTAAGATACTTTATATCAAAGATACTTATATCTTTGATCCATTTTAGTGAATTTTTGCATATGCTATGACTGTGAAACTTGGTTCTTTTGTATATGGCTATTCAGTTGTTTAATTTGTTGAATAGACTATTTGCTTAATAGACTAT
The DNA here is from genome assembly GCA_021461705.1 of Cryptotis parvus. NCBI lineage: Eukaryota > Metazoa > Chordata > Mammalia > Eulipotyphla > Soricidae > Cryptotis > Cryptotis parvus. Next base: position 17,878 of record JAJIBD010010870.1, read on the forward strand.
TTTTTCCTTCATTGAATAACCTTGGCACCTTTGTCAAAAATCAAATTGACCACAAGTGTACTGATCTATTTTTGGCCTCTCAATCTATTCCTCCAAACTTTATTTTATTTATTTTTATTAAACTGTGAGATACACAGTTACAAAGTTGTTCATGACTGGGTTTTGGTCATACAATGTTCCAACACCTGCCCCTTTACCACTGTACAGTTCCTGCCACCAATGTCCCCAGTTTCCCTCCTTCCACTTCCCACACCAGTCTGCCTCTATAGTAGACACTTTCTCTCTCTCTCTCTCTCTCTCTCTCTCTCTCTCTCTCTCTCTCTCTCTCTTTCCTTTTGGGCATTATGGTTTGCAATATGGGCACTGAAAGATTATCATATATGTTCCTTTACCTACTTCAGCACTCAATTCTTGTCCAGAGTGATCATTTCCAACTATCATTGTCATAGTGGTCTCTTCTCTATTCTAACTTCCCTCCCCCACCCCACCACCACCACCATCACTTGTGGCAAGTTTCCAATCATTGGTCAGTCCTGAGCACTCACATCCAGAAGTGCTCAGGAGGTTTACTGTTATCTCTGTGCTCAGGGATCACTAATAGTGGTGCTCAAAAGAACTATATGTAGAGACAGAATTTGTGGTTTTGTTTCGCTTTGTTTTGTTTTGTTTTGTTTTGTTTTGTTTTGCTTTGTTTTTGTTTGGGGGCTATACCCAGTGGTTCTCAGGGCTTAATTCTGGCTCTGCACTAAGGGACATTCCTGGCAGGGCTCAAGGGACCATATGTGGGGCCAGAGATCAAACCCAGGTGTACAATGTTTACAATGCAAGCACCCTACTCGCTATACTATACGCCATACTAACACTCCAACCCCAGTAGTGCTGGAATTTGAATTTAGAGTCAAGGCTGAAATTTCATGCTAGGCTAGCAGCTTAACCTCTGTGCCATGTTTCCAGTTTCCAAACTGTATAGTTTAGTGTGTAGAGCCCCATAATTTATTATAGATGTATAGTCTTCCATATATGTAATTTTGAAAACAATGGTAACACTATATTAAATTAGAATATATTTTTGATACAGATACAGCAGAATATCATAGGCCTATTTTGAGGGGAGGAGGCCTCAGTCAGTGGTGCTTGGAGGCTACTCCTACATCTGTGTTCTAGGGTTGCTACCAGCAGTATTGGGAGGTCATGTGGTACAGGTGATAGACCGGTAGTCAGCTATACGCACAAGGACTTTAACAGCTGTGCTATTTCCCCAGCCCTAAGGACTATTGTTTTTATTTATTGGGCTGGAGAGATAGTACAGAGGTTAAGGCACTTGTCTTACATGCAGCCAACCCTACTTTGAATTCCTACCACCACATATAGTTCCTGAGCATGGCCAGGGTTAACTACTGAGCACTATCAGGTGTGCCCCAAAGCCAAAAAAAAAGAAAAGAAAATTTGTTTCTCTCCCTCTTTTATTCCCCATTGTTGAAAGGCCCAGGGTCACACATACACTTGGTTATGGTGCTCACATACTTTTTTCATTTTCGATTCTTGCAGAGGGCCAAACATTTTAATTGTGGCACTCACATATTTGGTTGAGGTGTACTAGAGATCACAAACCTTGTTCTGGCACCTGGGATCCCAAATGACAGTGCCACGAGCACGGTGCTTGGTGCATAAGAGGACTGAACTCACATGTCCTCAAATTTACAGGACAGGTACTTTGGACAGTGAGCTATTTCCAGGTCCCCCTTTTTTTTTTTTTGCTTTTTTGGGTCACACCTGGCAATGCTCAGGGTCACTCCTGGCTCTGCACTCAGGAATTACTCCTGGCGGTGCTCAGGGGACCATATGGCATGCCAGGGATCGAACCTGGGCCAGTACAGGCCGGCCACGTGCAAGGCAAACACCCTACCCGCTGGGCTATCGCTCCGCCCCCAGATCCCATTTTTAATGTTAATATTTCTTTAGAACAAATTGCTAGAGGTAGGATTGTAGGATCCTCGGGTATGTGAATTTCAATTTATGAAATAATGAAAGATGATTTGGGGTGGCCCTCCCAAGCACTACTGAGAGTAGTTGTGGGTCCCAGCAATTCTCAGCCTGGTTATAAAGGTCTAACAGGCCCAGGACCAGCTCTACAGGCCTCCAGGACCACACTTGGTAGCCCTCAAGGCCACAAAACTACACTCGGTTCTGCTCAGGGGTCCATTCAGCAATGGGAATCAAAGTGGGGGTCTGTGAATGCAAGGCATGCACTGTAGCCTGCTGAGCTATCTCCACAGTCCCTAGAAATTCTTCTTTTGAGGGGGTGGGGTGTAGGGTTAGCACCTGGCAGTGCTTTGGGCTTACTCCTAGTTCTATGCTCCGGGATCATTTCTGGTGATGCTGGGGTTAAGGGAGACCCTATGTGGTGGTGTAAATTGAACTAGGGTCAGCTGTAAGCAAGGACCTCAGTTGCTGTACTAACTCACCAGACTTAGAAAGGAGTCTTAACTTGTAGCATAAGTTTGACGTGAGGTTCAGAAATTATATACAGTGATCATATATTATATATAAGGGCATGTGCTACAAGTTTCTAGGAAAAGATGTGTTGTATCTTCTTTCAAACTTGGGACGGGGAAATAGTCATGAATCATTGAGCTATAAAGCATTGGTATGTTCCTGAGGTTCTGGAGCTCTGATGGTGAATTTGTGCCCCTCAAGCAATTTTATCAAGTGAGTACTACATCAGGAAGGTATATTTCCTGACCAGGTACAGGACCACCAACAAAAAAAAAGAAAACTGATATTTACTAGTCTATTCTGACCTGGAAGTAAAAATGAAGGGTCTCATCACTATCACTATCACTATCTTCCCATTGATCATCTATGCTAGAGCAGGCACCAGTAATATCTCCATATGTCCTGTCTCATGCTAGTAGAACCCAAAGGCATCTGCTTGCTCCAGGAACATAAAGAGCCTCAAACCATTATATTAGGTTATGGGAATGACCTAATATAAATGTTACTGGTATTTGGCATATCAAATCACGACATGAGCAGCTTGCCAGGCTTGCTGATGCGGGTGGCATACTCTTGTAGTCACCTCTAAATAAAGCATTTATAGATGAACCGCACGGCCGCTAGCGGCTGCGTGAGCCGGGCTGTGATAGTCTGGTCTGCTGGGTGGAGTTGAGACAGAGAGGGATGTCTGGATGTGGAAAATGGCAGCGAGAGGATGTCGGATGTGGAAAATGGCAGCCCCCATGGAGTAGGGGGTCGTCTGGCTTGTTGTGAGGCTCTGCTGGGGTGGCAGGCCAGGGCTAGAACCCACCATGCCTCCCGGGCACCTCATGAGCGGCTGGGCACAGGAGGCAAGTAGCAGCTCAGCCCCATGTCTGAGAGTCTCTGGTTCAGCATACCTGGGCGGATTGAAAAAAAAACTGCTGCAGGGTGGGTGTCGATTATCAGGGCTATGATAGTCTGGTCTGCTGGGTGGAGCTGAGACGAGAGGGATGTCCAGATGTGGAAAATGGCGGCCCCAGGGAGTAGGGGGGGTCGTCTGGCTTGTTGTGAGGCTCTGCTGGGATGGCAGGCCAGGACTAGAACCCGCCATGCCTCCCGGGCAAGAAGGGTCTCATACACAAAACTATTGGCCATACATACCTCCTCTTTCATGGACAGCACATAGACTCAATTAAAATCAGACATTTGTGGGGCCGGCGATAGCACAGCAGGGAGGGCATTTGCCTTGCATGTGGTCGACCGGGTTCGATACCCGGCATCCCATATGGTCCCCCCGAGCACCGCCAGGAGTAATTCCTGAGCGCAGGGCCAGGAGTAACCCCTGAGTGTCCCAGGTGTGACCCAAAAAGCCAAAAAAAAAAAATCAGACATTTGTGACCTGATGGTGAGTTGGTATTCTTAGTTAAAACTGTTAAATTGTCATCCCATACTGCATACAACCTAATTTTAAAAGGAGTGTGTGCAGTCAATCCACTTGAAAGCATGGAAGGTTATCAAGGAGAAAGCTGCACAGAAAAGAATTACTCCTGCAGGCCACATGAGATAATCACTCTGTCAGCCTGCATTCTCTAGGAGAGTTGCCACAAATCATTCAGGACTGCAGATAAAGGGTACCATCATTTTAGGTTAAGTTTGGGTGTGGAGACAAATACAGTACTCTCCAACAGCAAAGAAGATCTCCACCTCAGTGAACCTGGATCATACCTTGGTTTGTACTCTTTCGACACAGCATGACACTAATCAAAAAATCTCTACACTTCTTCTTCATAGATTGCCTCTTTCAGTTAAATTGGACCATAAGAATAGTAACTCAGGTTTCCTGAATAGTTGGCTAGCCTGGAGGGCTGAAAACTTACTAAATATGAAAGACCTTGGCATATATGGTATCTATGCGTTATAAAGTTAACATCATGCTGGGCCGGAGTGATAGTCCAGTGGGTAGGGCGTTTGCCTTGCACACAGCTGGCCTGGGTTCGATCCCGGCATCCCATGTGGTCCCCAAGCACTGCCAGGAGTGGTTCCTGAGTGCAGAGCCAGGACTTACCCCTGAGCATCGCTGGGTGGACCCAAAAAGCAAAAAAAAATTTTTTTTTTAAATAAAGTTAACATCATGGACTATTAGGCCATTTACTTCCAAACACCTTACTAAATCAGCATTCTCCAATCTGGTAGCAACGGTTACACTTCCCTTGCACTCAGCTGAATCAGATTTAATTCCGGACACTACATAACAATACCCCAAGCAGTGTCAGGAGTGATCCCTGAGTACAAATCAGAAGAGCCCTGAGCAACACAGTGGCCCCAAATAAAACAAAACAAAATAGTTTTAGGAGATTCCTACAGTACTTGTTTTAGATCCTACCAGACTTCGCTTGCTTCTGAGGCCTTCTAAGATGTCTGAAATTTGGGGCTGGAGAGATAATCCAGCCTGAGGGCATTTGCCTTACACACCTCCGACCAGGGTTTGATCTCTGACATCCCCTGAGCACTGCCAGGAGTAATTCCTAAGTGCAGAGCAAGGAGTCACCTGTGAGCATTTGCCGGGTGTGATCAAAAAAATTAAAAAAGAAAAAAGATGTCTGAGTTTTGGCCCTAAAGGATTGACATAATTTGGAAGAATTTGTTAGATTCTTTTCTTCTTGGCATGGTTGCATGTGGAGGAGGAGGAGGAGGAGGAGGAATATGCTTAAGATTCATAACCTTGGAGTCTTCAACATCTCTACACCTTCACTTTTGCTCTTTAATATACCTAGTGTCATCCTCTTTTCTCCTTCCAAATCAATAGCTTCTTGTACTTGATTTATTTTACTTATTGCCTACCTTGACTAGCAAATGAGTAAAACCTGGGTTTGATATAGTTGCTGAGTCACAAACCCCAGTTTATTCAATCCCACTTTCATCTGACTATTACTACATTGAATAGCCTTAAGGTTAGGAAATTTTGAGCCATTAGACGGTGATTAGATTTCTTCTAAGTGCTTCATAACATTTAACAAATCTTCTTAATGTTAAATATTAAATAAACTAATAATTTCTCTTGGTTTAATTCACCCTTAGGGTGAGATCAGAAATCTCATTGCTCTCAGAACAAGGTGGCATGTACTTGACAACTAGTAAAGAGCTCTATTATGTATATATAAGAGCTTTATTATATTGCTTGTGACTAAAACAAAGCCGTACTCCCTTTTTCACATGATCCCTGGGTTTTCTCTTTCCCCAATTCTTTCTGCCATCCTTTATTAACTCTTTCCTTTTGTATCTTTCCCTTTCTCTTTTCCTCTCCTCAAATACTTCTCAGCACCTTCTTTCCTTGGGTCAAGCACTCAGCAACAAAGCTTTAGCAAAACAGATCACCTTCTTCTTTATCATAGAGCTTACAAACTAATTGAGAATAAAGAGATATTTCTCAAATTATCACATGTCTAATTTCAAACAGTATTTAGTGACATTTAGGAAAATTGAAGAAATCTGTGAGGATGAAGCCTTCATCCAGAAAGTGGTGGCTAAAGGGGGAATGTGTGGAAGGATGGGTGGGAAGTATGAGGTGGGAAAGATGAGACAACCAGGCACCTCTCTTCATTTAGAGCTCCAGGAAACAGATCAGGTCTGTGACAGTGTGAGTTCCTGGCTTCACCTAACAGAGGTGCTCATTAATATTTGCAGAAGAATGGTAAGAAAACATGAAAATCAATAGAGATGTGTCCTTTAATACTAATCAATTAATGCATTTTAACACCTACAAATTCTTTCTGGAAGACAAGAGAGAAGAAAGTGGCACACGATGAGGTCAAAGTAGGAGTCTCGTCATACCCATGCCTTTTAGGATATAGAGTGACTTTAATGTTTTTCCCAACAGTAAATGGAAGGTACCAAAGGGTAATTTTTACATGTAACCTATAAGTAAAACCCACTACAGTCAGGGAGATGGTGCAAAGGACAGACTGGGGTTTGCCCCCAAGCCCAACATTGTATTCAGTGCAATTAGATATAACCAAAAATGAAAAGCATTAACGACTAGATGCTGTGTTTAAGACTTTGAGTGTTAACTAAATATCTAAACGAATTCCATGATAGTATGACTATTGTCCAAGTGTTATAGCCAGGATACTAAAGAGCAGAGGCTGTTTGTGTGATAAGGGGCAGAGAACCCTCCTCTTAACCACGGTATGACCTAGGCCTGGAGCAAAGAAAGATGTGGGTATGAACAACTGATTCTGATCTTCTTGGCAGGACCAACACACTGAGGGAGCTGGTAGCAGAGAGGTAATCAGGGTTTAGCTAATCCTCTTGTTCTAATTCCATAGTAATCAAATAAATTCATCCTGGCTTTCCATATAGATTTTTCAGCTGGGAGATAATGTCCTGACCAGCCTACACATGCATTTTGTTCCAATTGGTAATTTTATTACTCATTGTGTTAACAAATCGGCATTCTTGAAAAAAAAAGTGAAATGTACTAAAACAAAAAATATATACTCCTTAATTAATTTAATTTGAAACATAAAAGCCAACATATTTGAAGTAAGATGCTCAGTTGTCCTCTCTTTTGTGCTTTCTGGCCGCCGGCTGGAGCGACAGAGGTGGGGGCGGGGGGGGGGAAATGGAAGCGGAGATGAGCGCTCTTCTTTCTCGTCTTTGTCAAAGCCCCTGCACAGCCAGAGGGCTGCCATTGTTTCCCACCCAGCCCACTCCCACCTTCCCTCCCGCACAGCCCCGCGCTCCGGGCTCAGCATCATGTCAATTTACCTCATTTTTGGAGCCCGGAGCAGCTGGGGGCTGGGGGAGAAAGTGCTACAAACGGGTCTCACTCCATACCCCCCAAAGAAAGGCGCGTGCGACCCTCAGGGATGACTGGGGCTTAACCTCAGACCCCTGACGCAGTCCGGGTCACCACGGCGGCCGGCTCAAAGCTGCTCTCGGTCCACTGCCCCCTGGACAGGTGGCACAGAGACACCGGCTCTCCGTTTGTGGATTCCTTGCAGGAAGACCAAGAAATGGGGTTGTTAACTCCAGCTACCCGCTTTGGCTGGTCCGACTCCCCACCCTTCTCTCCCAGTGAGCCCCCACCCCCACCCCCGGTATGGCTGATCTGGGATGGGCGCAGGTGTTGGTCGAGAGAGAGCACCTGGTCCAGGAGCCCGCTGACAACACTCAAAGGCTAAACTCGCCCCCCTCCCCCACGCACACACACACACACACACACATCCTCCAAGAAACTAGTCAAGTCTCCGCACACACGTTCAAAGGACACTCGGTTTCATTCTTTCCCTCAGACACTGGCGGTCGGCGCGGGCCAGCCATGGGAGCGGCCTCCTCTGCGGGGCCCGCCGACACGCGCGGCCCGGCCGAAGACCCCCTCACACGCTCGGGCGCTGACACCGAGCTCAAGCGCTTTCCGCGAGCGCCTTTCCCAGCACTTTTCACCACCGATGCTTGAACCCAGTCTCCACTACCAATAGGCCGGCGGCCGCTTCCTCGCACTCTGCAGCCGCCAGCCGCGCGCTGTGCAAAGAACACGCGGCGGCACGCCAAGATGGCCACTCGCACATGGCCCGGAGCCACCCACTGGCTCCCAGGCCACCCGGTCGCCTCAAGGTGGGGGGCCAGAAAGACCCTCCGGAAGGACAAAACCTTCCCCCCAATTCCCGCGGCCACCGCTGGGGGGTCGCGACCTCGCGGCCAGAGAGCCCAGCCAACGGTCGGAAGGGAGGTGCCATGTCACGGCACGGGGGAAGCCCCATAAAACCTCTGTCGCCTTCTATCCCACCTACTACACGGAGGGGACGACGACTAGGTATACTCACGCTCTCATTTATCACCTGTCGTAGCTGCATGACAAGGCGAAATCGCCTCAGAGGGGCACGACGCCTCGGCTCCCCCTCCGCCTCGCCGAGTGGTTCCGCCGCAGGCGGCTGCCGCCCGCCTTTCCCCCCCGCGAGGTGGCGCATTGGCGCGCGGGGTCGAGGGGGCGGGCCCGCGCCGGGCGCGCGCCAGAGCTGCTGTATAAATACTGGGCAGCGCCGCCCGCCCGCCTCGTTCGCTCCGCGCCGCCTGCCCGAGCATCGCTAGACGCCGCTGGGGTTTGCGCGTTCGCAGCCGTCACCTCGCCTCTGCTTAGTCCTCGTCCACTCCACTTATCTCACTGACCGCCATTCTCGCCAACGCCAACATGAACGGGCAGCTCAACGGCTTCCACGAGGCCTTCATCGAGGAGGGCACGTTCCTCTTTACCTCAGAGTCTGTGGGAGAAGGCCACCCAGGTGAGGTGACGGGGCCTGGAACGAAGCGAGGGGGCCCGCAAATAGTGTCCGGGTTGGTGGCCTTCGTCCTCCGGGCTCGGGGGCCGGCGGCGGATGCGCGACCTCCTCGTGGCGCCGCCGGTGCCGAGCGCGTGGCCGCTTCTCCCCTCCCCTCCCCCCGCCGCCTCGCCTCCCCATCCGGCCGCGCGCCTGGGCACGCGGAAGATTCCAGAAAACGAGAAGGGCGTGGGCCGCTGCCGCGCTTTTTCTTCCTCGGTCCGGGTTGGGCCCTGTTGCCTCCGGCTGGCCGGAAAATCGCGAGTGGGCGACCCGCCCCGGAGGCTCGCGGCCGACCGGCCCGCGGGAGCGCGCGCCCGCATTGCAGCCGCAGCCACGTGGTTGCCGCATGTGGCGTGCCGTGAGGGGGCCCTGGCGGGCGGCGTTACGGTCCAGTGGCCGCCTCCTGGAACCGGCTTGGGGCTGCCCTGGAAGGTGACAGGCGCCGACTAAATATAGCGCCTGCAGGAGGCGGCGGCCCTTATTTGGGCCGTGCGCGAGGCGCCCCGGGGCCGCAGGAGCCGTGGCCTCGCCTTTGAGAGGGGAGCTGAGCGGGAGGCAGGGTGTCCCGGGCCTTCCCGGGCTTTGTCCACTGCGCCGCCATTACGGGGACGTGTGCTCGCGAACCGGTGAGGCCGCTGGGCTGTGGAAAAGCTGGCGAGTCTTGACAGCCCCGGGAACGGGGACTAATTAGACAGCTGCCGCCCGTTCTTCGGCGGCCGCAATGACAGTTTTATAGTCCGCCCTGAGGATCCGTTTTCTGTCAAATGCTTGCCTAGGTCGGAATCCCATGGGCAATCTTGTGCTAGGGAAGAAAGATAGGACAGTCTCCCCCACGAGGGCCTCGAGTGAGATTGAGTTGTGGGGAGATGCTGTGGACAGTGCAGAGCTAGGTCTTGTATTTCTCTGCCTTGGCTGCAGACTGTTTCGTTGCTCCTAGAAAATTCAAAAGAGATCTTTTGGAGTATTACTGATTCTCCAATTTTCCGTTTAGTACTGTGATTGACAAGAGTGTAGAATATAAATTTGGGCTTTTCCTCAAATTATGGTAAACTTCTTGAAATTGAACTGCTCACAGCCAAGTTACTGCTTTCATTTGAGTGTTCTGCTTTCCTTCAGTTTTAGTCATTGTACCTTGAACTGTACTGAAAATAAGGTAAGCTGACTTGTCGCTGGTGTCTGTTTCTAGACCTCCAAGTGTACAGGTTTTAGTACATTTTGTGGAATATATTGTGATGTAGGCGAAATTGCAGGTACTGTAAATACTACACTACTGAAATAACTACTAGGTATTTCCTAGCTTTGCTTTTTTTTAATTTGGGGAATAAACCACTGTATATTTCCACTTGATTAATTTCAGTGAATAAAATTGTTCCAGTTGTGCAGGTTTACCAGGGAAGTTGAATTTTAAAAAGTGAATGAGATAATTCAGAGAGGAGACTGAAGTCCTTAAAAAGTGTTAAAATAGATTAAACTTGCTTGGGTGTTCTAGATTACCTGAATTGGAGGGTTTGCGGTACAGCTATATTAAGAACATGGTGTCAGGTTTTTGCTTAACATACACCACTTTATCCAGCTTTATCCATTTGCTCAGACAAATGACAGGTAAATCAGTACTTCCATTAGCAGTTAAAGCTGAATTGTACACTTGAAAAAGTTTCTTTAAATGAGTAAATTTTAAGTAAATTTTGCTATACTCTTACAAATTTGTTCTCAGAAAGGTTTGTATGTAAGTATAGTAATAAGAAATGGGGGGTACGTGACTTTCTTCAGAATAAGTTGAAGTTTAAGCTAGAATTTTTTTTCCCCCACAGATAAAATTTGTGACCAAATCAGTGATGCTGTCCTTGATGCCCATCTTCAGCAAGACCCTGATGCCAAAGTGGCTTGTGGTAGGTTCAGAACACTCATCTGATTAGAAAAAGAACATTAAAATTTTCTAAAAGTAACATTTAAAATCTTTCATTAGAAACTGTTGCTAAAACTGGGATGATCCTTCTTGCTGGAGAAATTACATCTAGAGCTGCTGTTGACTACCAGAAAGTGGTCCGTGAAACTATTAAACACATTGGATATGATGATTCTTCAAAAGGTGTGTTTTAGTTTTAGACTCACTAAAAGTCTGTCTTTTCTAAGTTAATGTAACTCCAGTGTGTGATTTGTCCTTTTTTCTGACATTGAACAATGTATGTCCGTATGTTTGACCTTGTGGTAGAATTTCTATTTCCAGATAATTGGTGAAAGTAGATGACATTGTTAGTCACCTTTTTTCAAACAAAGCTTTTCATTCATAGGATTTGACTACAAGACTTGTAATGTGCTAGTAGCCTTGGAACAGCAGTCCCCAGATATTGCCCAAGGTGTTCATCTTGACCGAAATGAAGAAGACATTGGTGCAGGAGACCAGGTATCTTCATAGAAGACACTTTCAAAACTCTTAAAATTACACTTGAAAGCGTATTGATTACAGTGGTGGCTTTTTCCCCTTTTTAGGGTTTGATGTTTGGTTATGCCACTGATGAAACTGAAGAGTGTATGCCTTTAACCATTGTCTTAGCACACAAACTAAATGCCAAGCTGGCTGAACTACGCCGAAATGGCACTTTGCCTTGGCTGCGTCCAGATTCCAAAACGCAAGTAAGTGATACTAGAGCTTAGTGACTTGTTACAGTGGCACTGCAGGATATCAGTAAAGTTTTTGCTTTTGGAGTTATACCCAGCGATGCTCAGGGAACCATATGGAGGTTAAAGACTGCTTTCATTTATTTTAAGACTAGCATTTTCTTGGGTTGTTCTTTTTTTAATAATTCAGGGTATTGGAGAACAAAGCCACTTCATAGACTTATATTCTGTGATCTATGTGTTTAAAGGTGACTGTGCAGTATATGCAGGATCGTGGAGCCGTGCTTCCTATCAGAGTCCACACAATTGTTATATCTGTTCAGCATGATGAAGAAGTTTGTCTTGATGAGATGAGGGATGCCCTAAAAGAGAAGGTCATCAAGACTGTCGTGCCTGCAAAATACCTTGATGAGGATACAATTTATCATCTGCAGCCAAGTGGCAGATTTGTTATTAGTGGGCCTCAGGTAAGACTTTCTATTTTGTGTACATTTATTTATCTTTTTTCTCTAAGATTTCTTGGCTGCCAACACATTTCTTTCTAGGTTTTTCTGAAAGCCTAGTTGTATGACCTGGAAACCTTAATGAAAAGGATTAGCTGTAAAGTGACTTAAATACTGTGATTTCAGGGTGATGCTGGTTTGACTGGCGGAAAATTATTGTGGACACCTATGGCGGTTGGGGAGCTCATGGAGGAGGTGCCTTTTCAGGAAAGGATTATACCAAGGTGGACCGTTCAGCTGCTTATGCTGCTCGCTGGGTGGCAAAATCCCTTGTTAAAGGAGGTCTGTGCAGAAGGGTTCTTGTTCAGGTATATTTTTTTTTTCTATAATTAGTTTGGGTTGATTAAAAAGGCATGTCAGTGGGAGGGCATTTGTTTACCTACTTTTACAGAAGAGTGTTGCTAAGTATAATTCGTCATTGACTTGTGACACTTGAATCCTTTTAGGTCTCATATGCTATTGGAGTTTCTCATCCATTATCTATCTCCATTTTCCATTATGGCACCTCTCAGAAGAGTGAGAGAGAGCTATTAGAGATTGTGAAGAAGAATTTTTGACCTCCGCCCTGGGGTCATTGTCAGGTAAAGATGGTAAAGCCTATTGCTAGTGAAACATTGAGGGTGTGGGTGTGTGTGGATATGAAATAGCAAGTATGAAGCGGTGAAGGTCTAAAAAGAACACATTTGGGAGATTATTTCCTAAAATGAGTTTGTTATCTTTTTTTTTTTTTAGTTTGTTATCTTTTTTAATTGCTGGAATCAGCAAAGACTTAGAGAAGTTTACATTATAATGCTCTGCAAATTAGAAAGTTCCCAATGTCATTTGAAATTCATGGCTTTGGGGTTGTATTAACTAAGGATGTTTAAAGATAAATGGTGGTTGGGGTGTGGTCAATGTTACAAAGAAATAACCATGGTATAGGGTGTGGGCATGAAACCTTGGTAAGTATTCCATGATATCAGATGAGCTTTTTGATACTTGGTATTTCTCAGAATAATGACAAGTTTTCATATTTGCTGAGCCAGGGATGGAAAAACAAGAACTATAGTTACTAATAAAGACTGTGCAAGGAGTTTGGACACCAGGAAGTAACATACTTTTGCCACAAACTTCTTTCCTAGCATATCCCAGAGAACTGAACTCATTTGCCAGAACTCTTGAAAATGAGTCTTGCTGATTGTTTTGCTTTTATACTTTAGTTGAATGCTACATATTAAGTTACGGACTTGTATATTCCAGGGATCTGGATCTGAAGAAGCCAATTTATCAGAGGACTGCAGCCTATGGCCACTTTGGTAGGGACAGCTTCCCATGGGAAGTGCCCAAAAAGCTTAAATATTGAAAGTGTTAGCCTTTTTTCCCCAGACTTGTTGGCGTAGGCTACAGAGAAGCCTTCAAGCTCTGAGGGAAAGGGCCCTTCCTCCTAAATTTACCTGTCCTCTTTCAGCTCCTGATCAGTTGCAGTCACTCTAGTCAATGACATGAATTTTAGCTTGTGTGGGGGACTGTAAATTGGGCTTGCTACTCTGTCCCTAGGTGTTTTGTTCACCATTATAATGAAATTAGTGAGCATAGGTGATCCATGTAACTGCCTAGAAACAAACCAACAACACTGTAGTAAATAATGCTTTGAGATTGAAACTTTGTGCCCCATCACCCAACCCTCTAAAATGCTAATAGCATTGACTTCCCCACCAAATGCTGAAGATGTCCTTGTAATGTGCACGTAAGGTATTTGTAGATCCATTATAGCCTGTCTGGCAATGCCACAGCCCTGTCAGCATGAATTTGTAATGTCTTGAGCTCTATTATGAATGTAAAGCCTTCCCTTATCCTCTCTAACTTGATCCATTTCTAATTATGTAGCTCTTTGTCAGGGAGTGTCCCCTATCCAATCAGTCTTGCATGTAACGCAAAGTTCCAGTTGGAGCTCTAGCCTGACATTTTAAAAAAAAGAAAGGCAGTTACCATTAAACCATCTCCCCGGTGCTTATGCTCTTACTTGCCATCTCTAAACAGCACCAAATCAGAAATCTCTCCACTTTCAGCTGTCTTTTGGAGGACGTGCGTAATAAGGTTTTTATTTAGCAAACCAACCCTATGCATGGTTTCAGCACTAGCCAAACCACCAATTCTCTAGCTCTAGAAAAACAGGCACTTGACAGCCTTGTGGTGTCATACAGAGAAGTCACAGGGCCAGTACCTGAGGTCTGTAGGTTGCACACTTTGGTACCAGATAACTTTTTTTTTCTTTATAAGAAAGACTGAGTACTCCACACTGCACAATAGCTCCTCCCAGGGTTTTAACTTTGTTTTATTTTCAAAACCAGGTCCAATGAGCTTTCTGAGTAGTTGGTGTAGCTACAGAGAAACCAGCTTTCTTCAGAGAGCAGTGCTTTTGGGGGGAGGAGAAAATCCCTTCATACTTGAACATTTTCTAATTGCTTATTTATTGTATTCTGGGGTATGGCGTAAGTACAGAGAAGCCATCACCTCAGATGGCAGCTTTAAAAGATTTTTTTTTCCTCGACACCATGATTCCTTTAACATGTTTCCAGCATTCCCAGGTAGGCCAAGGTGTCCTACAGAAAAACCTTGGGTTAGACCTACAGGGGGTCTGGCTGGTGTTAACAGAAGGGAGGGCAGAGCTGGTGCAGCTGGCCATGGAGAAAGCGGACTTGGCTGGTGTGGTACAGAGAAGCCAGCTTGTTTACATGCTTATTCCATGACTGCTTGCCCTAAGCAGAAAGTGCCTTTCAGGATCTATTTTTGGAGGTTTATTACGTATGTCTGGTTCTCAATTCCAACAGTTTAATGAAGATCTAATAAAATGCTAGGTTCTACCTTAATTTGTGTTCATTATTCTTTAAAAGTGTTGGGCAGTGAATGTGACCTGAGGGCATAATACAATTTAATCCCACCTATGGTTCAGGGGAACTCTTTGAACCCTTCATATACATTTAATTGTAAATCCATTCCTAAAAGGGAAGGTTAAGGTTCATTTTAGAGAGTTGGTAAAGGGATTAAGGCATTTGACTTGCATAGTTATAGTTAGTCGACTTCCTGGGAGTATATCCTGATCCCAAATGCTGCCAGAAGCCCTGAACACTCCCAGGTTGGCCCAAAAGAGATTTACTTTACACTTACTGTATTTTTTATTATAAATCTTGCAGCCTCTCAATTTTTGGTATTTAAAGGGCATTGAAAACAAACATTACAATTTAAACCCCATTATTTTTCATATTTGAAACTAAAAACGTTGGTAATTTACCTTAAAAGACAAGTGCATGGATGAACATGTCTACACATTTTCCAAAGCTAAATTTGGCAATGAGGTCTTCAATCCAGGTTTTTGGCACTGGCATGAAGCAGCGCAGGTGCTGGTCCACAGGTGAAAGGCTGAGGAACTCATGAAGTTACGTGCCACAGGGCTTAAAATTTTACTCAGTAACCCATTCTGCCTCGGGGATAGAGCAGGAAGGGCATTTGCTTTGCCTTTTTGGGTCACACCTGGCAATCAGTGCTCGGGAATTGATTGATGCTCAGGAATCAATGCCCAGGTCGGCCGCGTGCAAGGCAAACACCCTACTCACTGGACTATCGCTCCAGCCCCTGGTGTCACACTTTCAAGGCCCCACACCTAGTAGAATTTTAAGAGTCGCATCTGGCAATGCTGAAGGGGGAGGACCTATGGTGCCTGCATTTCGTCGGGTCAGCTGCATGGAGTAGTTTCAACTCCGATCTCTAGGCATCACCCAGTGATTTTTTTTTTTTCCTTTCTGGGTCACTGGGCAATGCTCAGGTTATTCCTGGCAATGCTTGGAACCACATGGGATGCCAGGCATCCTGGCATCAGAACCTGGATCAGCTGTGTGCTAGGCAAATGTCTTACCTGGTATACTATCCCTCTGGTC
The DNA here is from genome assembly GCA_021461705.1 of Cryptotis parvus. Classification (NCBI taxonomy): domain Eukaryota; kingdom Metazoa; phylum Chordata; class Mammalia; order Eulipotyphla; family Soricidae; genus Cryptotis; species Cryptotis parvus. The sequence continues at coordinate 33,712 of JAJIBD010010870.1, forward strand.
TCACTGGTAAATTTTTGCAAGATGGGGAGGTGGGATTTGGAGTAAGAAGTCAATGGTCCAGCTGCACAGTATCAGAGGAACAACACTTAGCCACTGGAATACTGCAAAAAAGACTTGTGCTGGCCGGAGGCGATAGCACAGCGAGTAGGGTGTTTGCCTTGCACGCAGCCAACCTGAATCAGTGGCTGAGGAGTAAGCCCTGAGCACGGCCAACTATGGTCCAAAACTATCCTTAATGGGATTTGAAATTCTAAAACGTGGGGCCTAAGAAATACTACTGCAGATAAAGGACTTTTCCTTGAAGCACTCACAACCTTGGGTCTCCTTAAGCCCTGCTAGAGTGATTGCTGAAGAGTATTGCTGGGTGACCCAGAAAAAAAAGTAAAAAATAGCAAAAAGAATTGTCAAAAACAGTTGGCATTCACTTAGGAAGGAGAAGCAGATCTGAGATGGAGACATGTCAAAGCGCAGTTACGGCTTTGTGACATCCAGGCTGGACCAATTAGCTGTCACTTGATAACTTCCGTAGAATATCAATTACTCGAGCGGGCACCAATAACATATCAGTATGTCCTGGCACATGCGAGATAGCCCAAGGGCATCTGCCCGCTCCAGGAACATAAAGAGCCTCAAATTCCGTCAAGTCATGGGAATGAGGTCTATAATTGTTACTGGTATTTGGCATGTCAAATACGACACAGGTAGCTTGCCAGGCTCTGCCATGCGGGTGGGATAACTTGTAGTCACCTCAAAACTTCAGCATTTGGGGCCGGAGCGATAGCCCAGCGGGTAGGGCGTTTGCCTTGCACGCGGCCGCCCATGCTGGCCCGTGTGTGATCCCCAGCATCCCATATGGTCCCCGAGCACCGCCAGGAGTAATTACTGAGTGCAGAGCCAGGAGAAACCCCGAGCATTGCCGGCTGTGACCCAAAAAAGCAAAAAAAAAGAAAAAAAAAACCCGAGCATTTAGCTATACAGATGTTAAAACCTAAGCAGCATCTAGAGCCAGAGCAATAATATTAGTGGGCATGGCATTTGCCTTATACATGAGCAACATGGGTTTGATCCCGCCATCCCTTATGGCCCCCAGAGCACCACCAGGAATAATTCCTGAGTGCAGAGCCAGGAGAAACCACTGAGCATTGCCAGGTTTGAGCCTCTCACCCAAAAAAAAGACCTAAGTAGCATCACTGGTAACCATTTATCCATGTATGTGCGGTGAAAAAGTGGCTTCTAGGAAAAGAACCCTAAGACAACTATTTGGGGATATCGTAGAGTGGGGCGTGAGAAGCCTGAAAATTGAGATAATCCTTCTATCAAGTTTATTGAGATTGCCAATTTACAGTCTGCAGTAAGGTCTGAGTTGTTAGTCTTTTATAAAACTGCTTGGGGAGGGGGGCTTTTGGGCCACAAGCCGTACTCAGGGCTTATTCCTGGCTGAGTTCAAGGAACATGGAGCGCAAGGTATCAGCCCAGGTCACTACATGCAAGGCAAGCATCTTAAATGCTGTACTTTATTTTTTAGTTTTGGGGCCACATCTGGCAATGCTTATTAGGGGTTACTCCTGGCTCTGTGCTTAGGAATCGTTCCTGGCAGAGGGCTATGTGGGGGTGCCAGGGATTGAACCCAGATTGACCATGTACAAGGAAAGTGCATTAACCTATTGCACAATCTCTCCGGTCCTTACATTGTAATTCTTAGCTCAATACCAGGCCACTGGGTTTTCACGGAATAATTTTCAAAATCTCCCTAGCACATCCAAATCTACAGAGTGACTTTAAACAGTCAATCCCTCAAGTTTGGTTGATTATCTTATATCACATGCTTACAGTTAGAATAATGCTAAATATTGTTTACTTTAGAGAAATCCTCTAAAGTTCTTATTAGTGAACTTGCTATTCTAACTATTCAACTGCTAGCAAAAAGCAAATAAACACAAAATCCTTGTTATATAGATAACAGAAACAACTGCAGTGAAGAGAAAACATCTGAATTTAGAATATGTTCATCAACCATGGTTTATAATTAAGACAAGTTTTAAGCCACTTTATTTTGTGGGTTTGGGAGCCATACCCTGTGATGCTCAGGGGACCATTGTGGAAGTGCCATAATCCCTGCACTAGCTGTTTGGCTAAGCCACATTTAAAACTTCTCAGTGATTCTGAAAATTACAAAATACAGGATGTAGAAGCTTAAGTCAAACAGACATGAGCTTCATATTATCAGTCCATTCTCTATAAGGTATGTTTCTGAGCAAACACTACATCTCAATCGGTTCTTTCCAACTGTAAAATGGAGCTTTAAGGAGTATTCAGGGCTGCAATAATGCGGGTATAATGCTGTACACAATGCTTATGCACACAGCAACCATTTGATAACAGGTTTATATACACAATCTTCCCCCCAACCCCCATTTTGGTCATACCCAGAGGTGCTCAGGGGTTACTCCTGGCTCTGCACTCGTGAGTTACTTCTAGTGGTGCATAGGGACCATATGGGATGCCGGGATCGAACCCGGTCAACTACATGCAAGGTAAGAGCACTACAGCAATTATTTTCATGGTACACTGAATCCTGCTGACAAGTCAATCACTTAGAACCTATCTTTTACCTGTTAGCCTAGAAAGACATTTTCAAATTGCTTTCAATCCCTTCCTGGCCCCTCAACCTTGGATAGGTAAATCTTATCTGTGCTTCACTTCTTGGCTCCTCTAAGCAAATTAAAAATAGGTATGGTCAGGCAAAGGAAATGTAAAAAAATATCTGAAATTATTTTTTTTCAAATTTCTACTATACATGTAAAATGGTCTTGTGACTGCTTCTGCATCTGTGACCAATGTTGGCCCCCTCAGAACTCAGAGTGAACATGGTCAGAGTTTGGCTCAGTAGGATTAGAATCTGAAGGATCTGTGTTTGAAGGGCTTGACTCTCCAACTGGCTCAAAAGGCCTCAAGTTTGCAAAAGTCACCTCTTGGGCCAGCTGCTCCAGGGAAGGACGGCCTAATGCTAGATTCCGAAGTGAGATACAAGTCATCAGGAAGCTGAAAAAGAAATAAGAAGATGATGACTTCCAAATTCCTGTTTCAGTATAGGAAGCCTGCCGGCCCTAACGGGGCCGAAGCAATAGCACAGAAGGAAGGGCATTTGCCTCGCAAGCGGCTGACCCGGGTTCGATCCCTGGCATCCCATATGGACCGCCAAGCACTGCCAGGAATAATTCCTGAATGAAAGGCCAGGAGTAACCCCTGAAAGTCGCCAGATGTGACCCAAAAAAAAAAAAAACAAGCCCAAATGGGCACTTGGTTCTACCTCCTCTCACCCAGGAATAAATGATAAATGAGACACTGTCCCAATGATCCTCCCTGTAAAGACACATCACTCTTTACACAGTCTGGCAGAAGTAGTCAGGGGTTAGGTAGGGAGAACCCAAATAGAAGCTGGAGCTAAGATGTGGCCAAACACGGTCATCAGATGCAACTTAATTGCTCTCCCATTGAATCAGCGAAAGAAGAGGCCGAGGTGGCGTGATGGTCTGAGTGCATACCCTGCATAGAGGACCAGGCTGAAGCCCTATGCAGCATAGTCCCTAAACACTGCTAGGTATGCCCCTTCCTTATCCCCCAAAAGGGGAAAAATGGAGAGAGAAAAATATACCTATTGCTAGATTGTCCTTCCCTGCTTTCATCAAAGAAAATTCACTCAATTTGGGGGGTCGAAAGATGGTACAGTGGTGGGGCCGGAGCGATAGCCCAGAGGGTAGGGTGTTTGCCTTGCACGCGCCGGCCTATGCCGGCCTCGATCCCGGCATCCCATATGGTCCCCGAGCACCACCAGGAGTAATTCCTGAGTGCAGAGAGCCAGGAGTAGCCCCTGAGTGTCGCGGGTGTGACCCAAAAAGAAAAAAAAAAAGAAAGAAAGAAAGATGGTACAGTGGTTAGAGTACATACCTGGCATGCACCAAACCAGGTTTGACTCCCAGCACTACATGGTCATCCAAGCATCATCCTAGGGCTCCCCACCCCAAACTGCTGAGTGTGGCCTTGGAGGCCCGACTTTGCTGGGGTGACCAGGATATTCCCAGACCACATGGCCCAAGTAGCATCTCAGTGGGTTTTTGTTTTTTTTTTTCCGCTTTTTGGGTCACACCCGGCGATGCTCAGGGGTTTCTCCTGGCTCTGCACTCAGGAATTACTCCTGGCGGTGCTCGGGGACCATATGGGATGCCGGGATCGAACCCAGGCGGCGCGTGCAAGGCAAACGCCCTACCCACAGGGCTATCACTCTGGCCCTCACTGGGTTCTTGTATTGACCCTCCAGCCCAGTAAGCCAAGAAGAGCCGGTGCTGTTCCTGGGAATCTTGAGCAACACTTGGGAGCCATTCCCCACAGCCACATGCCCCCAGCTAACCCAGTTTGCAAACATCTGCGGGGAATGACAAATTCCATGGGCAAAACTCACCTGCGACGGAAGACATAAAGCTTCCGCAGGAAGAAGCGGAGAAACCGCTCATGGAAGGGGGTATTCCGCCGACGTTCAAGCTCCTGGAGCCTCCGCTGTCGTCTAAGAAAGGTCTGAACCAAAGGAGTTGGCTCAGGGCCCCCTTTGACTTCCCCTTCCAGCAGAGGCTGCAGCTCTGGAGGTAGAGGCCCTGTTTCTGTCCAGAAAATGGCAAAAAAAAAGAGGAACCACAGATCATTCTCTGAACTCCGTAGAGCCACCCAGAAGACTCAAATTCTTTGTTGCTTTCTTTTTCAACTTCATTCTTTTTTCCTTGCTTTTTTGGGTCACACCCGGCAATGCTCAGGGGTTTCTCCTGGCTCTGCACTCAGGAATTACTCCTGGCGGTGCTCGGGGGACCAAATGGGATGCCGGGGATCAAACCGGGCCGGCCGCGTGCAAGGCAAACGCCCTACCCGCTGGATGATCGTTCGGCCCCTCAACTTCATTCTTTTTTTTTTTTTTTAATTTTTTATTATACCACTGTGAGACATACAATTACAAAGGTGTTCATAATTGGTTCTTGGTAATGCAGTATTTCAGCACCCATCCCTCCACCAGTGCCCCATTTCCACCACCAATGTACCCCACCCCTCCCGGCCACCCCCAGGCTGCCTCAATAGCAGGTACCCCAGTTTCCTCTTTTCTCTCTCTGTCTCTCTCTCTCTCTGCATCTCTCTCCCTCTTATTTTACACATTGTGGCTAGCCCTGCAGATATTTAGAGTTTATCACTTAAGTCTCTTTGTGTATATTCAATGGTGAGTTTTAATCTGCCATTACCATTTCCCACATTTAGTAAAACACTGGTATCTATTTATGTCCTATTAATGAATGTAGTCATTCTATATCTGTCCTTTTCCTTCTGACTAATTTCACTCAGCATGATAGTCTCCATGTCCATCCATTTGCAGGTAAATTTCATAATTTCATCTTTTCTGACAGCTGCATAGTATTCCATAGTGTAGATGAACCACAGTTTCTTTAGCCAGTCCTCTGTTCTCGGGCATTTAGGTTGTTTCCAGATTCTAGCTATAGTGAATAGCGCAGAGATGAATAAAGAAGTACAGATAGTGTTTCTGCTATGTGTTCAACTTCATTCTTTAATGGTTAAATCTTTGTTCTTCTAACAAGGCCTATCTTTACTCAAGCTTTCACATACTCACCACTTCCATTCTCGACCTTCTCCTTCAGCTCTTGCAGATGTGCCAAGTCCTTCTCCAGGGCGACCTCTGTAGTGTTGACATACAGGTACATGTAGCAAGAAGGAGTGGGTGATGTCGTATACACCTTATGGTACTCGCCAGAAGGCAACTAGCAAGGAGGAAGAAACACATCTAGTTCACTCTAAATTTTCCCTAGTTAGTCTCCAAGCTCCCTATACCACAACTCCAGGCATCTTCTGGTTGTATTTTGGAGTCAATCAGCCTCTAGAATCCACTATGAGGCTCCCCACACCGCACTGGCCCTTAATTTTTGAGACTCACTTGCATTATTCCTATGGTAAAGCATTTTAAGTCTATCATCTCGATCTATCATCTACTCCACTTGGCCAGAGAGCTAGTACAGTGGGAAAAGCACTTCCCACCATGCATGTGATCAATCCCCAGTACTGCCAAGGATCTCTTGAGAACCATAAGGAGTGATCCCTGGAACAGAGTCAGGAGCAAGCCCTGAGAATCCCCAGGCGCGGCCCCACCACCACACAGAAACACTCCACTCATCTAAGATTTGTGCCACTGTGAATTCCAGCAAAATACCTGCATTTTCTCTCCCTCCATAAGAGTCTGATTCTTCTGTTCTGCCAACAGCTCTACGATCACCTCCCCTGCAGCAGCTGGATGCTTGTGTTGCCCAGGTCCCGCTTACAAAATTCTCCAGGTGTAGCCCTGCCAGGAGCAACACAGGTGCTAGCCCAGCCCGTGCTGGAGTGAACTCATTCCCAGCAAGAAACAAGTCATCACCCCACACCCCAGACCACCCCTCAGGGCTCAAATGCATCCTCCCATGCGGAGGGCCCCCTCCTGCACTACGGCATGCTTGGGGTCTTGGCCAAGGGAAGCTTGAAGGGGAAGAGATCAAAATCTCCATGTTTTCTGCCAGACCTGGGAAATCTGCAATGAACACCACTTCAGTGTAGTTGTCCAAGCTGCTCTTAATTTCCTGTAACTTGGTCCTCCAGGGAGACAGGTCCATCAACAGTGGTTGCAGCCAAGGGGTCCGCCGGAAGGGGGACCAAGCCGCCTGCACGATGTCCCACGTGGGTCAAATATCCTTAGTAAAGAAAATCAGGTTCTAAGGAGGTCACAGCCACCCACCCAGCAGAGCTTCCATCACTGTTCGCAGAGAGAATGGCCTATGTCAGGAAGTTTTCACCAGTCCTGGGCAGAGAGAGGAAGGAAAGAAGATTCTGGAGCATAAGGGAAGAATTGGGATTAGTGGCCACTTGAAGACAATCCTGTTAAGTTTCTAAAAGAACAAGTCAGTTATTTTTCTCTTCTAAGCACTAGCGCCCCCTGCTGGAAACCATCAGTGATGCCCACAATCAAGTCAACAGAGACATGCACCAAAAGGGGAAAAAAAAGCCTTTCAAGCAAGATCGCATTGGAGGGGACGAGCATAGGCTACTAGTCTTGGCAAAAGGAGCTGGACTTCACCGTTCCTCCCATGGCCGCTCCTATGCCCACCTCTGCTGGAAGCGGTCATTGATGGAGACCCAAATATCAAAGTAGATCTGGGGCTCAGTGACATTGTACTTGGGAAGCAGGTTGCTCAGGCAAGTGGCATATTGCTTCAGCATGTCTGCGTGATCCTTCCATCGGCGGCTCTGTGTGAATACCTGCCCCAAACCCCTGCATTAGTCCACGCATGGCAGCACCATGCTCCCGGGGGCTCAGACACTGCCACTGGCACAGAGAGACCAGGCAGCTGGAGGCGGCCTGGAAAACCCCCACAATACTGAGCTTGTCTGTGGGGCAGGTGGACTTTTTGGTGGCTGGGCACGCAGTACTTCCATTCACTAAATCTAGTATCAACACACGGAATTCACCAGCGTAGCCCTAGTTCAGCCCACAACGTGATGCATGACAAAGGGCAGAGTGAACCCAAGTCATTTTATGATGCATGGTGAATTATGTTTAGGATCAAAGCAGGACCCAACGGGCCGGAGCGATAATATGGCATGTAGGGCACTTGTTCTGCATATGGCCAACCTAGGTTTGATCCCAGACACCCCACAGGGTTCACTGAGTGATCCCTGAGTCCAGAGCCTCAGGAGTAAGCCCTGAGCACCGCTGGATGTGGCAAAAAAAAAAGAGAGAGAGAGAGAGGGACCCCCAAAGTTCAGGGGCTGCTGAAGAAGAGTCAACCGCCCACCCAGCCCAGGAGGCTCACCCCGGGTTGAGGTAGCCCAGCTCGCCCGCGCGCCATCGCGGTAGGTTATCTTCACGTGCTGGTGGGAGCGGGGAATGTACCATCATATCCCAGGAGTAGCCGTACAGCCCATTGGTCCAGTTGTTATAGCCCTTGAGAAGCAGGGCACAGACAGTCAGCTCAGGGGCTCACCCCACCCTCCACCCTGAAAGCTACAGAATGCCCAGTCCATGTCTGGCCGACTGCTGATACTCCTGCCCCTTCCCAGGCTCAGCCCAGCACACCTCATACCTGGGTGAGGAAATGGGAATAGGGCAGGAAGAGCTGCTCCAGGAGGTAGAGCAGGGTGAAGGCTGCACCCAGCTGATGGCGCAGCCCCTGGCTTCTGGCCACCTCTGGCCCGCCTCCTCTTATACATGCAGGAAGCACTGGGCTGTGGAGCAGCCTGCAAGGGCCCAGTTCTTGTAGCACTTGAGGCCAATGGGACACCAGTTTCCGAGGCCACTCAGGAGAGCAGAAGAGAGGGCTGCTGGCCAGCATGACATAGGAGAACATACCTGGGAAGGTGAGGGGGAAAGAAGCATTTCCAGAGTTTGGGAGAACAAGGGGAATGGCTTGAACCCCCTTCCCTTAGGACACTTCTCCCAGGGATTCCACTTATAAAAGAAATTTTGGGGGCGGGCGATAGCCCAGCGGGTAGGGCGTTTGCCTTGCACGCGCCAGCCTGTGCCGGCCTGGATTCGATCCCCGGCATCCCATATGGTCCCCTGAGCACCGCCAGGAGTAATTCCTGAGTGCAGAGCCAGGAGAAACCCCTGAGCACTGCCAGGTGTGACCCAAAAAAGCAAACAAAAAAAAAAGAAAGAAATTTGCAACTATAGGAATTTACTTTCCTGCGTTGCTCACTACACGACATCCTCAGCCCAGAAGACACACTCCTTACTCTCCAATGAGTCGCATTCCACAGAGACTGCATTCAGCTCCACTTAGTTCGATTTCCCATTCCCAAACAACACTCCTCACTACGCCCTCCCTAAAAACCTCTGGTTTCCTAAAAACCTCTGGTTTCCAGAGCTTTTCTGTTTTGGTTTGGTTTTGGGCCATACCCAGAAATGCTCAGGAGTTTCTCCTGGCTCTGCCCTCAGGAATCACTCCTGGTAGGGCTCAAGGGACCATAAGGGGTGCCAGAGATCGAACCCGGTCAGTCAGGTGCAAGGCAAACACCCTACACACTGTACTATGGCTCCAGCCTGGTTTCCAGTTTCCTAACAGACTCTAGGTCCTGACCTATGCTGAAAAGCTGAGAATTCATGCAATGGAAGTAGGACACGAAGAAGAGGCCAATGGATCTTGAGGCATCAAAGAAGAGCAGGAAACCAGCCGAGAGGTCCAGCATCAGCCCGCACCAGTGTACCACCAAGAGACTAGTCATCTCCTCAGACAGTATCAGTCTGCAGAGAACAAGGACAAAGGTTAGCACATTTACAGCAAACGGCCCTCTGTTCCCAGGCCTTGGCAAAGGATCAACCCCAGCACGTGGGTAGAAAAGGAAGACAAGACACCCAGTAGTTGCGTTCCACCTTCTTCGCATTCCCACACACGGCAGTGTCCAACTTTTTTCAATACACCTACATAATAAGGGCAGGTCTCCTGAGACAGTTTAAGACGAGTCTGTGTGGCTAGGGGACCAGTTCCTCATGGGGGCATACAAGAGAACAAGGAAAGGGAAATGTTTAACTAGCAACATAATGACATCCACCTTTGGGGGAACTGGAAATGAAGAAGTAAGAAAAATAAAGTAAAACAAAGGAAAGGAGAAATGGGAGGAAGAGAAAAATCAAAGGGACATGTCTGTTTTATAAAAAGTTAGTTTGTGGGGCCGGAGCGATAGTTCAGTGGGTAGGGCATTTGCCTTGCATGCAGCTGACCCAGGTTTGATCCTGGCATCCTATATGGTCCCCCAAGCACTGCCAGGAGTAATTCCTGAGTGCAGAGCCAGGAGTAACCCCTGAGCATCGCTGGGTGTGACCCTAAAAGCAAAAAGTAAAAAAATAAAAATAAAAATAAAAATAAATAAAAAGTTAAGTTTGTGAGGGACCGGAGTGATAGCACAGCAAGTAGGGCGTTTACCTTGCATGTGGCCAACCCAGGTTCAATCCCTGGCATTCCATACAGTCCCCGAGCACCGCCAGGGAGTAATTCCTGAGTGCAGAGCAGGAGTAACCCCTGAGCATTGCTGTGTGTGACCCAAAAAAGAAAAAAAAAAGTGATAGTAATGGCTAAGGCACTTGTTCACATGGTCGACTGAGATTCGATCCCAGGCACCCCATATGGTACCCTGAGCAACATCAGGAGTGCAGAGCCTGGAGCAACCTGAGCATTGCCGGGTGTGGCCCAAAAACAACAATTAAAAAGAGTTTTTCTTGGGGGCTGGAGAGAGTACAGAGGATAAGGCATTTGCCTTGCATGTAGCCGACCCAGGTTAGATCCCCAGTTCCCTTAAGATCTCCCAAGTCCGAGAGCAGTGATCCTTGAGCACAGAGACAGGAGTAAGCTCTGAGCATCATCAGGTATAGCCCCAAAATAAAATGAAGCAAAAGTAATATGTGAGCACAACAATGTGTGTGAGACCTGGTCGTGACAGCAGCAATGAAGGAACAGGAAGGGAAAGAACGAAGGCCTCTGCCCTGAGCAGACTCACTTGAAGGGGCTGAAGAGCCAGTGTCGGGACAAGTACTCCATGGAATAGCCTTCGACCCAGTCTGCATCCAGCTTTTTCACGCCAGCAATGAAGTACACAATGAAGATCTGAGAATAGAAAGTGTGGGACAGGGGCCAGAGTAATAGTATAGCAGGTAGGGCATCTGCCTTGCATGTGGCCAACCCAGGTTCAATCTCCGGCACCTCATATGGTCCTCCGAGCACCACCAGGAGTCGTTCCTGAGTGCAGAGCCAGGAGTAATTCCTGAGTGCATGGTCAGGAGTAACCCCTGAGCATCCCTGGGTGTGACTCAAAAAAAAAACAACAGAAAAAAAAATCAGAAAATGTGAGACAAAGGGCCAAGAGATGGTTCAAAGGGCTAGAGAGCAGTGCTCTGGGCTAGGCTCCACATGTCCTCCACCAAAAAACAAGACAAAACAAAGGCTAGACGGCAAACCTTCTTTTCTACTAGTATGAAACAAGTTCTGAGCTCAGCCCAGTGCCCAGGGGAAAGCAGATCCTTTTCATTCATGCTGTAAGGATTTATTTTGCACTTTGCTGGGTGTGGGGCCCAGTTCTTAGTTCTGTGCTCAAGGGTCACTCCCAGTGGGGTTTGGGGACTGGATGCAGTGCTGGGAATTCAACTGGGGTCAGCTACACGTCAGCCATGTGACTTAACCCCTGTGCTATTTCTCTGGCCACCAGTAAGGATTTTTTTAACATTCTACCAATACCAAGCACAGTGTCAGGGATAAAGGGAAAAGGTCATGAAGCCAGCACCTGAGCAACAGTACAACAGGCTGGGTGCTTGCCTTACACACAGCCGACCTGGGTTAGAGTCTCAGCATCCATATCGTCCCTCGAGTCCCACAAGGAGTAATTCTTGAGCACAGTGTTCAGAGTAACCCCTGAACCTCAGGTGTGGCAAAATAAATAAACTGAAGCCTAGATATTATACTTCCTCTTACAAGTAGTCTATCAGAGACAAAGTTCTATTCTTTCCAAGTTCTATTCTCTCTGACAAGGTGACAGTCCAGAAACTGGGGTGAAAACAATCAAGGAGTCTAAGAGACAATTCAGGGGTTAAGGCACTTGCTGTGCTGCGGCCGCCCCGCTCAGTCCCCTGGACCACATACAGTTTCCCAAGCACTAGCAGAAGAGCTAGGAATAGGCCCTATGTTGAGCACCATTGGGTGTGGCCCTACGACCCCACCTCCCCACAAAAAAGTAAAAAATAAATGATAAAATAAAAGATAGCCTGACTGGGGCCAGAGCTATAGCCCAGCGGGTAAGGCGTTTGCCTTGCGGCCGGCCTGTGTTTGATCCCGGCATCCCATATGGTCCCTTGAGCACCGCCAGGAGTAATTCCTGAGTGCAGAGCCAGGAGTAACCCCTGAGCGTCGCGGGTGTGACCCCCAAAAGAAAAAAAAATAGCCTGACTTTCCAGCAAAAAAGAAAAAGAAAAGCTGCAAATCTAGAGAGAACAATCCGTGGTGGGCAGGTCAGGCTGACACACCTCCATCTTCCCCACACTCCTGTACCTGGCCGCGTAGCACAGCATAGTTCCACAGGGGCACGTGGGTGTTCCGCTTCGGGGGATGCAGGAGGCCATCCACAGACCTAGCAAGGGAGGGAAGCACTCAGGCAGGCCCTTCAGTGCAGCTGCCTTCCTTTTTACACACAACAGTCTATGCCACACCTCCCATCTCCCTGCTCCTCTGGGTCATTTGGAAGCCTCTTAGTTTTGGAATTATTGGAGCAAATTGCAGCCTTGCAGTCTGGTGCACTTGCTGGAGCAGCTGAATCACCTGAGCAAATTGCAGACTACCATTTTAAGACAGAGCTATCACTAATACTTTTTTTTTTTTTGCTTTTTTGGGTAACACCCAGTAATGCTCAGGGGTTACTCCTAGCTCTGCACTCAGGAATTACTCCTGGCAGTGCTCAGGAGCCTATAGGATGCCAGGGGATTGAATCTGGGTCAGCCGCATTCAAAGCAAATACCTTACCTGCTGTGTTATGGTTCCGACCACTCACTGATATTTTTTTGGGGGTCACACCCGGCAATGCTCAGGGGTTACTCCTGGCTCTTCGCTCAGGAACTACTCCTGGCAGTGCTCGGGGGACCATATGTGATGGCGGGGATTGAATCCAGGTAGGGCACGTGCAAGGCAAATGCCCTACCCACTGTGGCATCACTCCGGCCCCTCACTGATACATTTTTAAGTCAGGTCTATCACTAGAGCTTTTGTTTTGTTTTGTTTTTTGTTTTTGCTTTATGGGTCATACCGGCAGTGTTCAGGGGTTACCCCTGGTTCTGCACTTAGAATCACTCCTGGCAGCACTCGGGGGGCCATAGGGGATGCCAGTGATCAAACATGGGTCGGCGGCATACAAGGCAAACACCCTACCCACTGTGCTATCAGTCCGGTCTATCACTAGAGTTTTAACAACACGAGTGCCACATTCATCATAGTTACCACACTAGTTAGCTGGTGGTAGTGGGCCAAAATAACTAAGAAATGACAGAAAGAATGGATTTGTGCAAGTTTTGGAAAATGTCAGGGTTGTATGAAAAAAGCAGAGAGTGTTTTCAAAGTCAATCTCCAAGACACACTAACATTTCATTGCAACCTGGCACTGAGGACCCCTGCTAACAACAGATTTCAGAAGAGAAGTGACAAGCTGCTCTGACCAGATGCATTCCAGGAGGCAGAAGACAAGGACTGGGGAGGGAAGCTGGGAAGAAACACAGATGTTCAAGAGCACTGGAGACAGCAAAGACCTGAACTCTCCTGTATGCCTCACAGGCAATGTGACCAGTGGCAAATCCTTTACCAAGCCTCCATTTTCTCATCTGGATAAAAGGAAAATCGATGGACCACACAGGGTTAGCATGAGTAAAAATGAAGTGTTTAGTATAGTCCCTCATATGTGAAAGTCCTTGGTAATAATTTTCCCCTAGGGGCTGGAGGCGATAGTCCAGTGGGTAGGGCCGCCTTGCACGCTGGTCGACCTGGGTTCGATCCCGGCATCCCATATGGTTGCCCGAGCACTGCCAAGAGTAATTCCTGAGTGCAGAGTCAGGAGTAACCCCTGAGCATTGACAGTGTAACCCAAAAAGCAAAAAAAAAAAAAAAAAAAAAAAAAATTCCCGTAACTTGTGAAAAATTAAAAATAAAAATTTCAGGAATATTCTGTCAAAACAGCCCTTTGGGTAAGACAAAATAGCTCAATGGACTGAGCACAAGCTTTGCATATAGGAGGCCCAGGTTTTTTGGGTTTTGTTTTGTTTTTGTTTTGTTTTGCTTTTTGCTTTTTTTTGGGTCACACCCAGCGATGTTCCTGGTGGTGCTCAGGGGACCATATGGGTTGACAGGGATCAAAGCCGGATCAGCTGCATGCAAGGCAAACACACTACCCGCTGGACTATGGCTCCAGCCCCAGGAGGCCCAGGTTTAATCCCTAGCACTGCATGGTACCTGAGCACCTCCATGAGAGCACCCCCCCCCCCGCCACTCACAGAAGAGAGCCAGGAGTGACCCTGAGCACTGCCGGGTCTCTCCCAAACAAACAAAAGCGAAACTACTCCATAATTCTATGGGATCAAAGCTGTCTGTTTGGGTGGGACAAGGGCAGACACAGAAAGTATGGCAGATAGTTTGCCTTGCATGCAGCCAACCTGGGTTCAACCTGCTGGCGATCTATATGGTCCCCCCAAGTCCACCAGGAGTGATCCCTGAGTGCAGGGCCAGGGAATAAGCCCTGAGCCACTGCTAGGTGTGGCCCAAATAACAAAACAAGCTGGCCAGGGGCCGGAGCAATAGTACAGCAGGTAGAGCATTTGTCTTGCATGTGGTGGACCCAGGTTCAATCCTCAGCATCCCGTATGGTCCCGCAAGCACCACCAGGAGTAACTCATGAGTGCAGAGTGAGGAGTAACCCCTGACCATCACTAGGTGTGATTCCCCCAAAAAACTAAAATGAACCCCCAAAAAGCTATCCATTCTGAATGAATGAAAAGGTCTAAAATGAAGTATTGTATATGTGTCTAAACAAATGAAAAGTGACTGACAACTGTAAGTTACTAAGGAATTTGAGGAATTTTTCCTATAGCCAACTTCCTGGGAAGAGTCCTTAAGGGTCATCCACCCTGCCACCCTACCTCCAAAATGTGTTGTATCCCCTGAAACATCACATTGAATATGGGGGAGAGCAGTGTTCCCCCAGGACAGCACCTGGAGCAACCCTGCTGGCCTTTTTCCAGGTCTCAGCTGCCTCACAGCCTCCCACTCTGACTCCGACCCTCAGGACTCAGACAGAGGATGTCCCCACAACCACCTCAAAGTATCTGAAAACTGCTATGCCTGGCTTTAGTCTTTTCCTCTCCTCTCAGGATAACAGGAAGTGGACAGAACAAGGCACCTGGGGAGATGTGGAGAGTGAAGGGAGGAATAGAACTATTTCACTTTGATTTTTTGGATTTTTTGTTTTGTTTTGTTTTTCATCCCAAGCTCCCCAACCTCACTGACCCATCCCCCTCCCAAGTCCATGCAAATCAAACTGTCACCTTGTGACCAACTTTTGCAAAGCCAGATTGAAAAAGACACATGTTCGGGGCCGGGCGATAGCCCAGCGGGTAGGGCATTTGCCTTGCATCGCGGCCGGCCCAAGCCTGTCCAGGTTCGATCCCTGGCATCCCATGTGGTCCCCGAGCACCGCTGGGAGTAATTCCTGAGTGCAGAGCCAGGAGAAACCCCTGAGCATTGCCGGGTGTGACCCAAAAAAAAAAGCAAAAAAAATAAAAAAAGACACATGTTGGGACAAATTTGAGACCCTCAGCAAGCCCTTAACTCTGAGCACCATCCTAACGCAGCTGAGCTCTCCCTTCCGTTCCCCTAGACTCATACCAGTAGCGGTTTGCGTCCACAAAGGTGAGCTGAAAGGCCAACAGACCATACAGGTAGGAGTGGTTGTTCCACGACGTCTTGTCCAGGAGGAACACGTACCAGTATGGCAGCAGGAAGAACACACAGCTCAGCCGGTAGCACAGGCCCAGCATCATGCCCAATGCCCCTGGAATTTGTGAGGAAAGACAAGAGCTGAAGATGTTACCACCGGCCCCAGGCTGCTGGGACAGGCTACAAGTGGGACTAAGAAGAGCCATCAAACATTTTGCAAGCAGGTAAAATCATGTATTGATCATATATTTATTTAAAATCATAAGTATATGGTTTTACCTGATTACTTGTATTTATTACTTGTATTACTTGTCTTCCTGTTGTTCATCGATTTGCTCAAGTGGGCACCAGCAACATCTCCATACGTCCAGTGGCAAGCAAGTGTAGCCCAAGGGCATCTACTTGCTTCAGGGACAGGAAGAGCCTCAAACCATTCCTTCAGGTCATGGAAATGAGGTCCATGATTGTTACTGGTTTTTGGCATTTACTGGTTTTTACCTGATTACAAAATGTAATCATATAGCACAGCTACGTAGAGCATTTGACTCGCATGTGGCAGACCCAGGTTCAATATGAAGATTAAATGCTCTCTGAGTATTTTTAAGAGTTAGGAAGTCAGGCTGGAGCAATAGTTCAGCAGGTAGGGCATTTGCCTTGCATGCGGCAGACCTGGGTCGATCCCGGCATCCCATACAGTCCCCTGAGCACTGCCAGGAGTAATTCCTGAGTGTGGAGCCAGGAGTAACCCCTGAGCACTGACGGGTGTAACCCAAAAAAAAAAAAAGAAAAGAGGAGTCACAGATCACCTAATACAGAGATCAGGAAAATGAAAATATGCAACAAGGTAGAAATAAAGCAAGAGGAATAATCCCTGAGCATAATAGGGTACAGACGAAAACAAAAATGAAAATGAGGCAAGAAATCCAAGACACCAGCCATTCACCAGCCATTCAGCTTTTCTCACGTCTCTGTGTTTGGGGGAAAGCCAGTCAACACACCCGTGTCTCCTAGATTCTCCTTACCCAGAAACATGATGGTATAGACGAGGTACATCCAGTCAAGAGGCAGCGGCTGCAGGGAGTTCAGCAAGGGAAGCGGCACACCTCCAGTCCATCCAGGTATCTTCGATCCAGGGAGCTGAGGCCCCTCTCCTGAGGGATGTCCAGCACCATCAGCAGCCCTGAGAAGGCAGGGGCAAGGGGTCCTTAGACCTCAAGCCAAGGAAGCCATGGACTAATTTAGCCACCCAGCTCCAAAGGAGACTTCTTTCTTCCCTGGCTCTGCACTCATTCAGTCACTCAACACGATGACGATGCCTCCTCTGTGCTCAGCATCATCCCAGTGGTGTGACCACACACATCCATGGCACCTCACTGCCTTCTCTTTTTTTTTTTTTTTTTTTTTGTGTTTGGCTTTTTGGGTCACATCTGGCAATGCTCAGAGGTTACTCCTGGCTCTGCACTCAGTAATTACTCCTGGCATTGCTCGCAGGACCATATGGGATGCCGGGGATCAAACCCAAGTCAGCCACGTCCAAGGAAAATGCCCTACCCGTTGGGCTGCTGTCACTCCAGCCCCCTTTATTCTCTTTCTCTGTCTCTCTCTGTCTCTGTCTCTCTGTCTCTCTGTCTCTCTCTGCCTCTCTGCTCTCTCTCTCTCTGTCTCTGTCTCTCTGTCTGTCTCTCTCTCTCTCTCTCTCTCTCTCTCTCTCTCTCTCTCTCTCTCTCTCTCTCTTTCTGTTTTTGGCTCACACTGTTAATGCTCAGGGCACACTCCTCTGCGCTGACTTGCCAGCGCCAGAGATCAAACCAGAGTCAGCAATAGTCAAGGTAAGAGCCTTAACCCCTGTACTATATCTTTGGCTCCAAAAGTGATGAAGTTCTGGACAGTAATTTACAAAGGCCTGAACTACTGTGTGAAAGTGCCCAATGCAGGGCTTCTCCACTTCTTTCCCTTCCTGGCACACCCAGAATACATTCTGCTAGAACCCTGGGGTAAAGGGAAGGGCTACTCAAGAAGAGGAAGCCAGCTCTAGTTGAAGGGGGGGGCATTTCAACTCCACAACTAACATTTTGCCTAGGTAAGTACTGGCTGGGAAAGGCTAACCTGTGCATTACAGGTGCTTGGCAGCATCCCTGGCCTCTAAATGCACATCCATTTCCCACTCTCCCCAGCACTGACAAATAAAAAGTATGTCCAGACACTGTCAACCACCCCCCAAGGAGCAGAGCTGTGCAGATTCATCACAAATCCAGAAAATGTTGCAAGCACACCGGCTGTGGCCTATGCACTAGGAAGTTCTGGATACAAGAGTCACAAACAAAAAATGTGCCTTTTAACCCCTGCCCTTTCTCTGAAATCTAGTCCTCTGCAGAGATATTGAGCAATCTCATGCCATAGGCAAAGTGGGTCTCTGTTTCTCTGCTTCTCTATCTCCTGTGGACTCTTACGAAGTACAGGTGTTCGAACCCTCATCTGAGAAAACAAATCTGGGTTTGCCACTCCTCTTGTCCCCATCCCCACTTACCAAAGAGAAAGCGGAAGACAGCCAGGCCTGCAGGATCCGTGGGTCGATTCAGTAGGCTCACCAGCCTCTCCCAGCTGGACAAATCAGTCCACTCAAAACCCAGCAGTTTGCCCATCCAGCCTCCATGCCTGGGTCCTGAGATGTGTCCAACCTTGGCTTTTTGTACTTGACCTGCAACCAATAAATAGGCGTGAACACACACACACATGCTTCTGGGGTTTGCAAAGATACATATGTATATACACTGGAGTTTGCAAATATATATACACACATATTTTTTCACTTTTACGATATACATATATACATATATATATACATATATACACACATATATATAAGATATAAATACACATGCATATATGAGTATACATATGCAAACCCAAGAAACCAAGGTCCCAGTACCAAGGCGTCTTCCTACCTGGTTCAGCCTCCAAGATCCAGTACCAGAAATATCTGCAGTGAAGTCCCTTCCCCAGGGTTCCCCCCCAAAGCCCCCAATCTCTCCTCCAGCCCCTAGTCCCCCGAAACGCTCTTCCACAGCAGCCCCTCTAAAAGCAGGGGCTCTTCTGCGCCTCAGAACACCCACCTGAATAGGGCGCAGCCCGAGCCGCCCCCGACTCCGCCATCCCTCCTCCGAGGGCAGGTGAGCCACAGCAGCAGCGCTAGCGCCGCCACCAGGGGTAGCTGAAGCCCCGCCCCGCTGCCCACGACACCTCAGCAGCCGCGCCGGAAAGCGAGGAACTGTCGTAAAAGGAGGTGAGAACGGCCCTGCTTGGTGGCAGGGGGGCAGAGCGAAGGCAGGGTCCGTCCTTTTCCGGGAGGGTGGAGGACCCAGGATAATTCCAATGCCCCGATGGGTGTCTCCTGCGTCCTACGACCTCCCCTCCTGACCATCAAAGGTGTTTTCGCCTCCAATTCCCTGGGTCTCCTCCCGCCTCTCTTAGGCCTCTCTGGCTTGTAGTTTCCCTGCGTGGCTCGCCGGCGGGAGCGATGCAAGAGTGGCGTCAGGCTTCTCCGCGGAAACTTGGCCCGCGGTGCTGAAATTGGCTGCCCCAGCCCAGGGAAAGTGTTGGACCCCAAATGCTCTCTTCCGGGGCCTGCCAACGACGAGAACTTTGGCAGCAGCCCGGGCCTGCTGAGTCCGGAGCCGAACTGTGCCGTCTCGGCTGTGCCGGGGACTGGCGGCGGGAGGAGAGCAGCCAGCCCCCCTGCGGCATGGCAACAGCCTGTGCTGTCAGGAAATTTCTACCTTTCCCCGCTAGAAATTACTGAGAATCCTTGAGCCCATGTTTGCCGTTGTAGAAATTTACGCCGACCAGGGGTTGGAGCGATAGCGCAATGGGTACAGGGGCGTTTGGCTTGCACGCGGCCGACCCGGGTTCTATCCCATATGATTCCCCCAGCACCGCCAGGAGTAGTTCCTGAGCATCGCCAGGTGTGACCCAAAAAAAGCAAAGAAAAAAAAAATTACATCGACTAAAGTTTAAGACAGGTACTGGCTCACTTAACAGAGAAAGGGAATAAGCTGTTTTATGTCTACACGTGTAACTTTGCGGTTGTTACTTTTACAGCTGGGGAAAGGGGCATGGGCCCCCAAGCAGGTCAGTTGGGCAAGGTTAGGCCTACAGATCTGGCTGCTTTGAGGTGAAGCGGGAACTGGGAAGCTCGGAGTTATTCTTGGGGACCTTACATTATCCAGATCCAGACAGGTCATGCGCTTTCCCACCCTAACCCCTCTTGGTCCCCCTAGCACCTTCCTGAAGGGCTCCAGCAACAAGTCAACAGTAGCTCTTAGGCTCTGGAAAAGAGTACAGCAGGTAGCGGCGCTTTCCTTGCGCTGGGCTGATCCCAGTTGGATTCCTGGCATTGCCTATGGTTCCCCCAAGCACCAGCAGCAGAGCCATGAGTAAACTCTGAGCACCACGGGTGTGACCCAATAGACAAAACAAGAGCCCCTGAGGTGTTGCCCCAAACAAAGATTAGGTTTTTAAAGGATGTTGGACACATCAGAGGTAGTACAGGAGTTCTAGATCTTGCCTTACATGTAGCAGCAACTCCAACTCTGGTCCCCCTGAGGCCCCACCATGCATGATCCCTGAGCACAGAAACAAGAGTAAGCCCTGAGCAATGCTGGAGGTGACCCAAAAACAAACCCAAAAAGGGGTACTTGGGGGGTGGAGTGATAGTTCAGTGGGAAAGAGCGTTGGTCTTGCATGTGGCCAACCCGAGTTCCATCCTGGCATCCCATATAGTCCCTCGAGCACCACCAGAAGTAATTCCTGAGTGCAGAGCCAGGGTAACCCCTGAGCATTGCCGAGTGTGAAACCAAAAAGGTAAAAAACAAAGGTATTTGGATGTATAATCTGAAGTGTTGTCAATGAACAGTATGCTCGTTTGTGTTAGTGTTATTGCTATACCTTGTGCGTTAAGCCTTTTCATTGTTGCAAAAACAAGACAAAAGAAGCTTAACAGCTTATTTCATTAGGAATTTAAAAAAAATAATGTTAGGGGGGGGGGAGCAATAGCCCAGCGGGTAGGGCGTTTGCCTTGCCGCGGCTGGCCTGTGCTGGCCGGGTTCGATCCCGGCGTCCCATATGGTCCCCGAGCACCGCCAGGAGTAATTCCTGAGTGCAGAGCCAGGAGTAACCCCTGAGCATTGCCGGGTGTGACCCAAAAAAGCAAAAAAAAAAAAAAAAAATTTATTTGTTTTCTTTTTTGGGTCACGCGCAGTGATGTTCAGGGGTTACCCGGCTCTACACTCAAGGTTACACTAGGTGATGCTAGGGGGGACCATATGGGATGCCAGGAATGGAACCTGGGTCATCCGCAGGCAAGGCAAATGCCCTCCCCACTGTGCTATCTGTCTGGCCCCTCATTAGGAAATTTTGAATAAGAACAATGAGAGACCTACTGGAGTGAAAAAAAAGATTTATTAAAAATGAGAGACAGACATGGGGCAGAGCTGCTACTGGCTCTCACTGTGCCCAGCCGCTCATGAGGCGCCCTGGAGGGATGGCAGGTTCTAGCTCTGGCCCGCTACCCCTGCAGAGGCTCACAACAAGCCAGACGACCCCCACTCCATGAGGACCTCCATTTTCCACATCCAGACTTCCCCCTCATCAGAACTCCACCCAGCAGACCAGCCTATCACAGCCCGGCTCATGGAGATCCACCCTGCTGCAGTCTTTTTAATCCGGCCCAGGTATGCTGATCCATAGACAGACATGGGGCAGAGCTGCTACTGGCTCTCACGGTGCCCAGCCGCTCATGAGGCACCCAGGAGGGATGGCAGGTTCTAGCCCTGGCCCACCACCCCAGCAGAGCCTCACAACAAGCCAGACCACCCCCACTCCATGAGGACCTCCATTTTCCATATCCGGACTTCCCCCTTGTCAGAACTCCACCCAGCAGACCAGCCTATCACAGCCCGGGTCGCGCCCACAAGCAGCCGGGGCGGTTCATCAATAAATGCTGGATTTTGAGATGACTACAAGAGTATGCTACCCACACAGCAGAGCCTGGCAAGCTACCTGTGTCGTATTTGATATGCCAGATACCAGTAACAATTATAGACCTCATTCCCATGACCTGATGGAATGGTTTGAGGCTCTTTATGTTCCTGGAGCAAGCAGGTGCCCTTGAGCTCTACTTGCATGAGACAGGTCCTATGGAGATGTTACTGGTGCCCGCTCAAGCAAATCGATGATGAACGGGAAGACAGTGATACAGTAACAGTGATTATACCACCGTGAGACATACAATTACAAAGCTGTTCATGATTGGGTTTCAGTCATATGGTGTTCCAGCACCCAACCCTCCACCAGTGCCCATTTCCCACCATCAATGTCCCAGATTCCCTCCCCCATTCCCCAGCCTGCCTCTATGGCATATATATCCCTTTGCCTACATTCAATGCTCTGTTCTAGTCTGGCATTACCATTTCCAACAATTTTTGTTTTTTGGGTCACACCCAGTGATGCTCAGGGGTTACTCCTGGCTCTGCACTCAGGAATTACACCTGGCGGTGCCTGGGGGGACCATATGGGATACCAGGGTTCAAACCCGCATCTTCCTTGTGCAAGGCAAACGTCCTACCCGCTGTGCTATCGCTCTGGCCCCTCCAACAATTATTAGAACACTGGCTTCTTCTCTATCTTACTGACCCCAGTTTAAATCCAGGCACTGCATATGATCCCCTGAACAACTCTGGGTGTGGTCTCCAAACAAAACAAAAACATTTAGGGTCCAGAGTGATAGCCCAGCTGGTAGGGCATTTCCCTTGGGCGCGGCCGGCCTGTGCCAGCCGGGTTCAATTCCGGAATCCCATATGGTCCCCCCCAAGCACCACCAGGAGTAATTCCTGAGTGCAGAGCCAGGAGTAACCCCTGAGCATCACCGGGTGTGACCCAAAAAAGCAAAAAAAGAAATTGAAATCCAAAACACTAAGAACAAAGACTCCTGAAGATCACGGAACACCAGGAACTCGTGAGGGACAAGTTACCTCCAAGTAAACATTTGTTACTGGTTGGAATGCAAAATGGTACAGCCACATTGGAATACAGTCTAGATACCTGCATATACCTCAGAAGGCTGAACTGAGTTCATTCCCACTGCCAGATGGTATATGAGACCAAGACCATGAGAGGTATACCCTGAACTGCAAGGCTAAGTGTACCCTGCGGTGCCCCAGCCCACCCATCCAAAAGATCATAAAAAGAAAAACGTTGGACAGTTTCTTACACACAAGAAAAAAACAAAACCCTAAATCTGTGCTCTAGCTCCTCAGTATTCACTGGCATGCCTGAGAAACTTATGCCCTCACAAAAATCTGCACACAAATGCAAAATAGTATCATGCAAGCATTACCAGAGTCAAATGAGGACCAGATAGTAGGGGTTATGGTTCCTCCCTTGCATGTTGCTACTGTTTTGATTGCTGGCACCAAATATGGTCCCCTGAGCACTGCCAAGGTCATTTCTCACCCCAGAGCCAGAAATAGTCCTGAACACGCACCGCCAGGTGTGACCCAAACAAAACAAACCCTAAAACTGTCCTGGTTGCTAAATTCTCCAGGGTTGGCATGAGAAAAAAAGGTTTGGGGCTAGAGCAATTATACAGCAGGTAGAGTACTTGCACACAGATGGCCCAGGTTCAATCCCCAGCACCCCATATGGTCCCCTGAGCACCACCAGGAATGATCCCTGAGTGTAGAGTCAGGAATAAGCCCTGAGCTTCGCTGGGTGTGAGTTGACAGACTTGTCCTCACTCCCAAACACTTCTTTAACCTGTTTGCAGGCCAGAGCCTGTGAGCTCAGTTCCTGGCACAGCACCACCTTGTGGAGCTCAATTCCTGGCGGCTCTGCTATTGTGATCCTGAATTCCACAACACCCCAAAACCGAGAGTGTGTGAGCAACACAGTGAAGCGGGAAAGTACCAGACACTGCCACAACAAAGCCAAGGGAGGGAATTTGTTTTTAATTAAAAGACAACAGCCGTCTTACTCAGGCTGGGGCTTCAAGATTGCAAAAGGCTGATGCTGAGATGCTGAGAAGTAGGCAAAAATAGAAAAGGGTGGGGATCTGCCAGGAGACAAGGGATGTAGTCATGCAGCCATCCAGATGCCGTCAATCATTCAATGAAGTCGCCAGGGCTTGATCACATGCACTTCATAAAACTTAAGATACTACCATTGTGCAATGCCGGTTGTCTGTGTAACAGCATTAGGAACCTGGTGTCTGTCATTTGTTCTTTGGCTCCTAGTTTAACACTAAATGAAGAGTTTATAGAAACAATTCTTGGGGCGGAGAAATAGAACAGCGGGCAGGGCGTTTGCTTGGCACACAGCCTACCTGGGTTAGATCCTCGGCATCCCATATGGTCCCCGAGCATGGCCAGGAGTGATTTCTGAGTGCAGAGCCAAAAGTAACCCCTGAGCATTGCCGGGTGTGATGCAAAAAAAAAAAAAAAAAAACATTAAATAAAAACATTTCTTAGTGTTGTGAGGGGTGAGAGAGGGCAGAAGCAAGGAGAAGGAAAATCTGCAGAGAGGGGCAAGAGCGATAGCACAGTGGGGAGGGCGTTTGCCTTGCACACGGCTGACCCAGACTTAATCCCGGCATCCCATATGGTCCCCGAGCACTGCCAGGAGTAATTCCTGAGCAAAGAGTCAGAAGTAAACCCTGAGCATCACTGGGTGTGACCCAAAAAGAAAAAAAAATCTTCAGAGAAACTGGAGAGGACTCAAAGGGCTGGGAAGCACACTGCCTGCTGGAGCCCCACATTCAGTCCCAGCACTGCATGGTTGTACAGGGGACCCCGTCCCTTCTCCAGTCAGGAGCAGCCCTGAAGCATTGCCAGCTCTCTCTCTCTCTCTCTCTCTCTCTCTCTCTCTCTCTCTCTCATAACACACACACACACACACTCACACATTCTGTAGGGGCCAGAGCCAGAGGAATGATACCGTGGGTAAGACACTTGCTTTGCACACAACTGATTCAGGTTAGATAGATTTCCACACTGCATAAGGTCCCCTGAGCCCCTCCACCCTTCCAGGAGAGATCCCTGATCACAGAGCTAGGAGCAAGCCATTAGCACAGTTGGATATTCTCTCTCTCTCTCTCTCTCTCTCTCTCTCTCTCTCTCTCTCTCTCTTTCTCTCTTTCTTTCTCTCTCTCTCACACACATAAACACACACTCACACATGGAGAACTTTAAATAATCTGTTAAAGGGATGGAGAGAGAATAGTGGTAGGGTGTTTATCTTGGAAGCTGCTGACCTGGGTTCTATCCCTGGCATCCTGTATGGTCCCCTGAACCTGCAGGAGTGATTCCTGAGTACAAAGCCAGGAGTAAGCCCTGAGCACTGCTGGGTGCAGCCCCCAAACCAAATATAAATTATAAATATTTATTACTAAGTGAAAAATATATATATGAAAATATACATGCTGTATAATTCAAACTATGCTGTTTTGGAAAAGACATAGAAATAATTAAAAGTTGTGGGCTGGAGTACAGTGGGTAGGATGCTTGCTTTGCATATGGCTGACCCAGCTTCAATCACTGACACCACATATGGTACCTAAAGCTCATACTTTGGGGTCTGGGGTGAAAAAATGTTGGATGGCTGCAAGGGTACAGGGGAGTTTTTGAGAAGTGGAACTGCTCTGGACAGTATTGTAATAGTGTAACAGTGCATGCATATCACACATTTGTCCAAACTCATCAATGTACAATACAGGGGTCAGAACAATAGTACAGCAGGTCTGACATTTTCCTTGCCCGTGGCTGACCTGGGTTTGATCCCTGACATTCCATATGGTTCCCGATTACTGCCAGGAGGAATTCCTGAGTACAGAGTCAGGAGTAACCCCTGAGCATTGACAGGTATGACCCCAAAAAGTAAAAAAAAAAAAAATACATACAAAGTGAACCCTAACGTCAAATATGAACTTTGGGGGCCAGAGTGATAGTACAGTGGAGAGGGCATTTGCCTTGCATGCAGCCAACCCAGGTTTCAATATGGTCCCCTTAGCACTGCCAGGAGTAACTCCTGAGTACAGAGCCAAGAGCAACCCCTGAGCATCTCCAGGTGTGACCCAAAAAGCAAAAAAAAAAAAAAAAGTTTGATGAATATAGTATTAACCCACCATTATAATAACAAATTTACCACATGAATGCAAGATAATTATAACAGAAAAAGTGAGAGTATAAAAGGGTACATAATAATTATATATTAATCCAAAAATTGCCTATTAATTTTAAAACAAAGGCTAATTCAGCTCTACTTGCATAAGTGTTTTCTCTGAGAACAACTGTGAACCAATCATCACATTTGGATGTGCTGTGTACACATTTTCCATTTCCTCACACAAAATAGTAAAGAGTTATTTGAACTCTAGAGTCAAGATTTTTTTTTTTT
>JAJIBD010010871.1:0-35126 GCA_021461705.1 Cryptotis parvus
AAGCAAATTGATGAATAATGGGATTCAAATGATCAAGTGATCAAGTGAGATACATATATATACATATATATGTATATGTATATATATATATATATATATGTATATATAAATTTTTTGTCCTTGCTCTTTTGGATATGTGCTAGTCTCTGTGGTG
This sequence comes from Cryptotis parvus, assembly GCA_021461705.1. Classification (NCBI taxonomy): domain Eukaryota; kingdom Metazoa; phylum Chordata; class Mammalia; order Eulipotyphla; family Soricidae; genus Cryptotis; species Cryptotis parvus. The sequence continues at coordinate 155 of JAJIBD010010871.1, forward strand.
TGGAGATATCTCATTGTTGTTTTGATTTGCATCTCTCTGATGATTAATGATGATGAGCATTTTTTCCATATGTCTTTTGGCCATTTGAATTTCTTCCTTGTCGAAGTTTCTACTCATTTCTTCTCCCCATTTTTTTGATGAGGTTGGTCGTTTTCTTTCTTGTAAAGTTCTATCACTTGTCACTTGTCTTCCAGTTGATCATCGATTTGCTTGAGAGGGGACCAGTAACATCTCCATATGTCCTGTCATATACTAGTGTAGCCCAAGGGCATCTGCTTGCGCCCAGGAACATAAAGAGCCTCAAATCATTCCATCAGGTCATGGGAATGAGATCTGTAATTGTTACTTGTATTTGGCATATCAAATATGACACAGGTAGCTTGCCAGGCTCTGTCTCCGGGTAGCATACTCTTCTAGTCACCTCTAATCTCAAGCATTTATTGATGAACCGGGCTGTGATCAGCTCTTCTGCTGGGTGAAGTTCTGATGAGAGGGCAGTCTGGATGTGGAAAATGGTGGCCCTCATGGTGTGGGGGTTCCTCTGGCTTCTTGCAAGTCTCTGCTGGGATGGCGGGCGCGGGCTAGAACCCACCATCCCTCCTGGGCACCTCGTTATCAGCTGGGCACAGGAGAGCCGGTAGCAGCTCTGCCCCATGTATGCGAGTCTCATGTGAGTCTCAAAAGGTATGATAGCAAAATGGGGAGGGTGTTTGCCTTGCACGTAGAATGACCCAGGTTCGATCCCCAGCATCCTATATGGCTCCCCAAGCACCACCAGGATTAATTCCTGAGTGGAGAGCAGGAGTAACCCCTGAGTATTGCCAGGTGTGACCCAAAAAGGAAAAAAAAGTTTAAAAGGTAAATCTTTGGGGCCGAATTGATAGACCTGCAGGTAGGGTGTTTGCCATGCATCCAGCTGACCCTGATTCGACCCTGGATTTTGGTTCGATTCTCCGGCATCCCTTATAGTCCCTCAAGCACTTCCAGGAGTAATTCCTGAGTGCAGAGCCAGTAATAGCCCCTGAGCATAGCTGTGTGTGACCCCCCCAAAAAAATCAACAATAATAACAACAAAAAGATAAATCTTTGAGCCCGATGGTACAGGGGTCAGGTGCTTGCCTTGCATATGGCCTATCCATGTTCAATACCCAGTGCCCCATATGGTCCCCCAAGCCTGTCAAGAGTGATCGCCGAGCATAAAGCCAAAAGGAAGCCATGAGCACTGCAAAGCGAGTGCAGGCTCTAAGTGCATGAGGCAGGCTCCATCCCACATGGCACCACAGCTGAGCTGGGAGGAGATCCTGACACTACCAGTTGGGCCCCCAGATAAACCACACGCACCCCCCAATCATTTGCCCACTGACTTAGAAATCAACAATTTTAGGACCCTGAGGAATAGTGCAGAGGTTGAGAGACTGTCTTGCAAGCACTTGGTCACAAGTCCAAATCCCATAGTTGGAAGCGCTGCAAACCATTTCCAGCTACACGGAAATGCAGGTATGTATGTAAGCACAACAAAAACAGGGTTCCAGCCCAGTGAGCACCATGACCGTAAGTTACCTGTTTTCTTCAACCAGGAGTGTGAGCCTGGCTTGGATGTGTGCCACAAAGGAAGCACAGGTCTCAGTAAAGGTCGCAGGCAAGTGTGTGTGAGCCACAGCCCAAAACACACACAGACAAGTGTGTGTGAGCCACTGGATCACACTGGTGTCCAGTGTGATCCCAGGAGCAGCACTTCTGGAAACGCACCAGCACTGAGGCCAGTCAGAGAATGATCACACCAACCAACCACCCACCACCACCACCAACGGGTCACACCCAGCACTAACAATCAGCCACACCCACCACCACCACCACCAAAGTCTCATACCTACAATCAACAAACAGCCACACCCACCACCACCAAAAAGTTCTATATTTATTTTTGCCTACGGTGTTCCAATAGCCATCCCTCCTCCAGTGTGCATTTCCCAACACTGATGTACCCCTTTTCCCTGAAAAAGTACCTTTCAATTTCTGTGTGTGTGAGGGATAAGGGGAATTGTGAGCTACAGATGGGATTTGGGAAGAGCTTGGCTTACTTTTTTAAATTGTCACTATCACTGTATCACTGTCTTCCCGTTCATCATCGATTTGCTCGAGCAGGCACCAGTAACATCTCCATATGTCCTGTCTCATGCTAGTAGAGCCCAAGGGCATCTGCTTGCTCCAGGAACATAAAGAGCCTCAAACCATTACATCTAGTCATGGGAATGAGGTCTATAATTGTTACTGGTATTTGGCATATCAAATACGACATGGGTAGCTTGCCAGGCTCTGCCGTGTGTGGCATATTCTTGTAGTCACCTCTAAATCCAGCATTTATTGATGAACCGCACAGCTGCAAGCGGCTGTGCAAGCCGGGCTGTAATAGGCTCTTCTGCTGGGTGGAGTTCTGATGAGAGGGAAGTCCGGATGTGGAAAATGGCAGCCCTCATGGAGTGGTGGTGGGGTCCTCTGGCTTGTTTTGAGGCTCTGCTGGGGTGGCGAGCCAGGGCCAGAACCCGCCATCCCTCACAGGTGCCTCGTGAGCGGCTGGGCACAGGGAGGGCTGGTAGCAGCTCTACCCCATGTCTGTGAGTCTCTTTTAAATTAAAAAAAAGTTTAAATGGTTATATATGTACAAGATGTTACAAAGAAATGTACAGGAAGATTCTGGCAAAATGCCTGGTGCCCACATAAATATATGAGACTCCCTCCCTACCTCTTTTTTCAGCTAAATGATCAACAAGTGAAATGTAAGCCTTGAAGAAGGAGCAGAGGGCTCATAGGAAGAGGGAAATGGAAGAGGTTGGAGAAGACTTTGGAACCATCCTACTGTATTGCCTGTGACCACTGTAAAACTGTGATCCAAGTCCATACCTGCAGCTCTTAAATTGCTTTTCTGTCTGCACCCCTCTGACAGACCTGGGCTACTGAACTGATAAATCAGGACTCAGCCACAGCAGTGAACTGGATGTGACTGAGAAAGCACGGACAGCAGGACTGGCCTGGAGGAGAGGGACCTGCAGCGCTCAGTTCTCCCTTCTCCAGGGGCTACTCTGCAGAACTATATGCCAACACAGAGATAATTCAGAAAAAAGTGGATCAATTTTAAATTAAAGACAGCCTATCAAAAATGAAACAAGGAGAACTAGAAAACCTGAACTTACTGATTACAAGTATGAAAAAAAAAAGTAATAAAAAAAATCTTCCCCAAAAACTAAGCTAAAGGGATTATCTACATGTGTTTGTCAGTGAATTTTACAAAACTTTGGAAAAGTAACTTAAGATTATTTACCTCAGGCTCATTCTCCAAAAATAAATGAGAGGAAGGAATATTCCCCAATAATTTTTTCTGAGACCAACATCACTTGGGTACCAAAATCAGACAATGTTACCAGAAAATGGAAAAAAAAAAAAACTACAGACTAGTATCTTTGATGAACATTGCTGTAAAAATTCTTAACAAAAGTCAAGAGAATAGAATTAAGCAATACATCAAATGGATCACACCATGACAAAGTGGGGTTTCTCTTCAGGCACATCTGGATGTTTCAACATTCACAAGTCAATGAATGTAATCACTTGTCTTGTCTTGTATCACTTATTTTCCCATTGTTCATTGATTTGGTCGAGTGGGTGCCAGTAACATTTCCATTTGTCCCTGTCCCATGCTAGTATAGCCCGAGGGCCTCTGCTCTCTCCAGGAACATGAAGAACTTCAAACCATTCATTTAGGTCATGGGAATGAGGCCTATTATTGTTACTATTCTTGGCATATCAAATACAACATGGGTAGCTTGCCAGGCTCTGCCATGCAGTGCTCTTAGATTTTGCACTTACTGATATACCATGCAGCCACAACACGGAGAGCCCATAGCAGCTCTGCCCTGTGTATCTGTGTCTCTGGTTCACAGGCGACAGCCTGGGAGCAGTTCATGAGTGGGTCCACTGGGCTTCCTGGATGGGACAGAGGTAGGGGAAAGGGACCCCAGCTCCATCTCCACGGAAGCCCAGTGACTTTAGTCTCTGAGACCAGCATACTTAGGTTTGAAATAGGCTTCTCTCTAGGGTGGGATTCTGATGAGCTGGGCTTGAGATTGGCTTCTCTCTTGGGTGGAGTTCTGATAAGCTGTGGAATCTAGATGTTGAAAATGTAATATACTATATAAATTAAAAAGACAAAAATCAAGATAATATCAATAGGTGCTGAGAAAACAATTGACAAGATTCACCATCTATTTATCATCTATTTATGATAAACTGAATAAAATTGGAGATAGAAGGAAAACACCTCATCATTATAAACGCTGTAACTAGACACCTAAGCTAATACCATATTAATGATTTTAAGGGTAGAATACTGAAAAGTTTTTTCTTTAAAATCAAAAAATACAAGGTTTTCTACTCTCACCACTTATTTTTTTAGTAATGAAGATCTTTGCTAGAGAAGCAAGATAGCAGAAAGTAAATTAATTCAGATCATAAGGAATAAGTAAAACTATCATTATTTGCAGTGATATGGTAATGTACAGAGAAAAAACTTTAAAGACTCCATTAAAAACCTATTAGAAACAAATAAGTACAGCAAAATGGCTGACTACAAAATTAATATTCAAGAAATCTATTGCATTCCTTTATGCAAAAATGAATAAAGAAAGCAATCTTATTTACAATGGCATCCAAAAGAATAAATATCTAGGAACAAATTCATTAAATGAGGTAAAGGATTTATATAATACAAATTAGAAGACACTGTTAAAGACATAGAAGTAGAAAGAGATGCTAAGGATTTATGTATATCAATGGGGAGAATTAATGTGGTTAATAAACTCATCGTTGGGTCTGGAGAACTATTCCAGGAGATAAGCAGTTGCCTAGCATTCTGCCAACCAGCTTCAATCTCTGGCACTGTATAGGGTCTCCTGAGTAGGAATGATTCCTGACAGGAATGATTCATGAGTACAGGACCAGGAATAAGGCCTGAGCACAGCCGGGTGCGGCCCAAAAACCAAATTAAAAATAAGTAAATAAAATGCCTATCCTCCTAAAAGCAATATGCAGATTTAATGCTATCATAATAAAACTCCAATGAACTATTTCAAGGTCATAGAACAAATAATACTAGGGTTTATGTGGACTCAACAACTTCTATTTGAAGTCTGTCAATTCTAAAGAATTAAAAGATAAAAATGGAGACATCATGCCTTGAAACTATTCTACAAAGCAGCAATAATTAAAAGTGGTGTTGGAATAAAAATAGGTACATTGGGGCCGTAGCGATAGCCCAGCAGGTAGGGCGTTTGCCTTGGACGCTGTCGGCCCATGCCGGCCAGGGTTCGATCCCGGCATCCCATATGGTCCCCGAGCACCGCCAGGAGTAATTCCTGAATGCAGAGCCAGGAGAAACCCCCTGAGCATCGCCAGGTGTGACCCAAAGAGCAAAAAAAAAAGAAAAAAAAAAAAATAGGTACATTGTTCAATGTAATAAAATTGAAATCTTAGAAATAAATCCACACATTTATTACTACTTAACTTATTGAAAATGTTCTAAGACCATATAATGGAGAGAGGAAATATGATTCAACAATTTGAAAAAGAATAAAGCTGAAAGATTCTCTAATTCTCTATATAAAAATAAATTCAAAATATGTTAAATACCTAAGTGTAATGTTCCAAGTCATAAACTACATAAAATATAACATAGGTGGAACATCCCGTGGTATTCACATTAGATAAACTTTTGGGGTTTCAATGCAACAGCAAGAAAATGGAAAGTTAATGATAAAATATTGAGGCTACATTAAATTGAACAACTTTTGTATAGCAAAAGTATAATCAAAAGTAAGTCTATTGACTGAGAGAATTTATTTACGCACCCTACAGGTCTCTTGTAGCGACATACTCGTGATGGGAAGCAAATAGGGCCGGGAGTGAAGTGGTGGAGACAAATGGACAATAGTCATTTGGGATTATTATGGAAACATTTTGTGCCTGAAACCTAATCATTAATAACTTTGAAACATCACCATGAATATATATTTAAAAATATTTTATACATACAAATATTTTTGTATGTATACAAGAAAGAAAAATAAATACATTGTCTATAAAACTAATACAAATGAACAAAAACAACAAAACAGCCCAAAAGAAATAATGAGGTATGAATGAACATATTTCCAAAAGTCACCAATTAAGTGATCTCCATGCATTTGAAAACTGCTTGTAATCATTGACAATTAGGGAAATGCAAACTTATACTGCAACGAGATACCATTGTACACCAGTTAGAATGACTTATATCAAAAGAAGCAGCAGCACATTTTTTGACAAGCGAGTAAAGAAATGCTCATACATTTTGGGTACACCATTTTGCAAACTGGTATGGAATTTCCTTAAGAAGCTAAATATAAGTTTGTTATATGGTCCAGAAATTCCACTTTTGGGTATCTATCTTCAGAATACAAAATGCTTACCACAAAAGTTATACCCATATCCAATATTTTAAATGGTTTTTATTGCTGTCTATTGCAGTTATGCAATAGTTAAAATTGGAAGTGAGATTCTACCACCAATGATATGTAAGCTCATCTATTTGCCCAGCTTCAGAGACTAATGATTAAATCTCGAAAGAGATCAACTAGCTGCAAAAAATTTCTTGGATACACCTGTCCCCTGCTGAGAACTCAGGGGTGACCTCATGAGGGGAGGCAGACCAAGTCCCTGCAGCCACACCCACATTCCACCACTGCTGCCTTGTATGTTCACTGCCCAATTAAATATTCTAGATGTTTGCAGCAGCATGGCTCAAACATCTCCAAGTCTACAGTACTAACATCCCACTAGGAGCATGCCAGATTGGATGGGAATGTAGTGTAAAAGTTCAATTAACTAAAACATCAGCCCAGAAAGCTCAACTGCAACAACACTTTAGTAAACCCTAAGACAGGGACTTAATGTCCCCATGGTGAGATATAACAATTTTCACAAATTTTCTTTCACTGAAGCATTTTGTTGATAATTCCATTACCCATTTAGTGGTAACAACCAATATAAAATAAATGATTTTGAGCCTGCTCTGGGGCAGGCTTGGGGGATGTTTGGTAAAATGGGGATAATGGTGGAGGGAAGGTCACAGTGGTGATGGGATTGAGGTTGGAATATGAATGCCTGTAACACATGCATCATGAACAACTTTTTTAAACAACAGTTTTTAAATGGTGGAAAAACAGTGGAAGTGAGCAAAGTGCCCATTTATGGATGGCTGAATAAAGAAGACCTACATTTGTATAATGAAGGATTCATCTATAGGAATATGGAGCTATAAAAGATGGAAAAAAGATATAAAAAGAATTTTTTCCATTTACAACAAAATAGATGAAACTTGAGGGAATTATATGAAGTGAAATGAGTCAGAAGGCAGGAAAGAGATATTGGATGACTTTGCCTATGTGTGTAATATAAAGATATAAAGTTGATGATCAGAGAAAAAATTAAAAAGACAAATCAGTGGATACTAATAACAGACCTAAGATTACTTGAGAAAAGTAGGTGAGTATAAGCTAGTTAAAAAAAATTGGAACAAGTTTATTCTCTAAGTATTTCCCCACTATTTACATGATACAATAAATGTATTTTTTGTAAGATAAGGGAGTAATTGAATTAATAATTGAATTTCAAGGATTTTCTAGTCAATCTATTATTTAGCTGAAGCATGAAAATTTAATATAATTAAAATTTCTATCCAACATTTTAGAAAAGAGAGATGGTAGATCAGACCACTCTTTTTTGATACTGATGTAGCTGTGTGTTTAAAGCCAACTGTTGGTACCTCGAGATAATGGATTTATTTCTGAATGCACTAACAGTGGTTTGGAAGTCCAGCACATGCCCTGGAGAGGTCCTACTTAAGGTATCCACCAAAGGAACATATAGGGCTTTCAGTACCAATGTGGCTATATCTGTTTTGATGGTTTTCTCATCTTCTGTCACAATCTGTCCCAGCCCCACCACAAAGCTGACAGTGAGACTTTTTTTTTCTCTCTCCATAGACTGAACAGGGTGAAAAGCATATTAGGAACCTGTTCATGTGGAAATGAAGATCATTTAAGAGTTCTTGTACTTTCTTCCTTAGTTTGTTCCCTGATTGCAGCAGTCAATCTCAGCAGATCTCCCCTGACATTTTGAATAACTTTGGTTACAATACTGTTACCAGGACATTAGTGCAATATATAGAGCTTGTTTTATGTCACCAATTATACATGTCCTTGTTTTCATGTATACCTGTCTGTCTGTCTTTCTGTCTGTCTGTCTGTCTGTCTGTCTGTTTGTCTATCATCTATCTATCTATATTTTATCACATACATGCTCCAAGGCGATGAAGATTCTTGACTATTTCATTACAGGAATCTCTTGATAGTCTTTTAGGGCTAACCCCTTCTTACTAAAGAAAAGATTGTTCCTCATCTCATGATAACCCTTAAGAGGGCCGGAGCGGTAGCCTAGCAGGTAGGGGTTTGCCTCACACACAGCTGACCCAAGTTCGTCCCCAGCATCCCATATGGTCCCCTGACACTATCAGGTGTAATTCCTGAGTGAAGAGCCAGGAGTAACTCCTGAGCGTTGCTGGATGTGACCCAAAAAAGCAAAAAAAAAAAAAAAAACCCCTTTAATATTTCCCCCCATTTTTACCAGTTTTGGTCATTTTCAGATTACTCTACAAATGAAATGATACAATTTGACCTATTGAAATAGACCCCCTTAGAATAATGTAGTTAAGATTTATACAAATAATTACATGTAATAATAATGTAATATTATATTACAAATAATAAACATGTAATAATGTATTCCTTTTAACTATTGAATAGTGTTTAAGGCATTTGTGAATGAAAGTTTGTTTTACTCTCTTCTATAGCACTTTTCTTTATGTTATGGTGTTATAAATAAAGCTGCCAATAAACAGTAATGAGCAGATTTTTGATGACAGGAGTATGTATTCAGAGGAGTAAATGTTTAGGTGTGTGATTGATGAAAAGTATGATAAATAAGTATATAAATATACTTTTAAAAGATATTATCAGTCGTTTTACATGATGACTATAATTATATATTTCCAGAGTTTCTCTGTACACTTGTATTTCATAAGATCACTATTGTATTCACAGAAACTTTTATTCTTAAATTTTAATTTGTTTTATTTAACATAGTTTAGGAAGTTATAATAATGTTAAAATTTATGATATTTATATACAAACTTAACAGAATATAATTCATACTATAAAATTGGGCTCTTTAAAATGTGCAAGTTAGTAGCTTTTAGTATATCAAATAAAGTTGTGCAACTGCCACCATCATTTTATTTTAGGACATTTTATCACTCAAAAAATGAATCTCTTGCCCATTAACAGATGATCCTTATCACTCCAACCACTTCCCATTCCAGCATTTCAACTAGCTTACCTATATTTGAATTGATTTTCCAATTCTGAACATTTTCTATGATAACAAATCTTTGTGTCTGTTTTTAATATATAAATATATACTTATCAGTATATATTTATATATTTATATTAATATATAAAAATATATTCCAAAGAGGTTTATATACACACACAAATAGATGTATATATATTCCAAAGAGGTGCATATATATACCTATGTGTGTATATATACAGATATACACATATACATATATGTATATATACATACATGTGAATATATATACATGCAGAGCCTGGCAAGGTACTTGATCACTTGATCACTTGATATCCCATTATTCATCGATTTGCTCGAGTGGGTACCAGTAATATTTCCATTTGACCCTATAACATGCCAGTGTAGCCTAATGGCAAATGCTTGCTTCAGGAATATGAAGAGCCTCAAAACGTTTGTTCAGGGTTTGACGAAGAAGTCTGACTATCGTGTAGGTGGGTGGCCACGTGATCTTTTGATATCCCGTGGGATCCAGTTGGTAACGGCCCTAGTCCAGTGGTCATCTCCAAATTGCATTACATGTCCAGCCCATCTGATTTTCGATGACTTGGCAAGCGAGACAGCGTCCCTGACTCTGGAACAGTGACAGAGGTTGGAGCTCCAGATTCCTTCTTTCGCTTGAATGAGGCTTGATATTCCAAGCATAGCACTTTTCGATTCCTCTTTGGGAGACCCGAATAGCATTCTCATCCTGCTTTCGTAGGGCCCAGGTCTCTGAGGCGTACGTTAATGCAGGGAGAATGGTGGAGTCGAAGAGATGTGCCCGGAGCCGGAGGTTCTTTGTCCTTTTAGCTATTTCTTCAATGCTTTTTGAAGGCATTCCATGCCGCTCTCTTCCTCCTGCGCAGCTCAGGTTTTAGGTCGTTCATCATGCTGACTTCTCGACCTAGGTACACATAACTGCTGCATTCAGAGATGTTTGTTCCATTGAGAATGAATGGGGCCTCTGGAAATAGTTCGTTTTTCATGAACATAGTTTTCTTCAGATTCAGCTGTAGACCTATCTTTGCACATTCTCGGTCGAAGTCAGCCAGCATTTGTGACGCTTGGCTAATATTTGGTGTTATTAGAACGATGAGATCAGCAAATCGGAGGTGGAGTAGTTGCTGACTGTCTATCTTCATTCCCATTTCTTTCTATTCTAATTGTCACATGATGTTCTCAAGGGTGGTGCTGAAGAATTTTGGTGAAATAGTATCACCCTGCCAAATTCCCTCTTTTTACATTGATGATCACTCTTTGTAGAATGGTGAGATCCTGGTGGTGAATCCTTAATACAGCTCATGAAGGATCTTGATGTATTGGGTTTGAACTCCCAGCTTGGCTAGGGTTTCAATGACTGCTTCAGTCTCCACAGAAACAAAAGGCTTTCTTTAAATCAATGAAGGTGAGACAGAGTGGCATCCTGAACTCCCTACACACTTCAGTGAGCTTGGTTACCATGTGGATATGGTCAGTTGTGCTGAATCCTTTTCAGAAGCCAGCTTGCTCTCATGGTTGCCCTTCATGTAATGTTCTGGCAAGGTACCCATGTTGTATTTGATATTCCAAATATCAGTAACAATTATAGACCTCATTCTCATGACCTGATGGAATGGTTTGAGGCTCTTTATGTTCCTGGAGTGAGCAGATGCCCTTGGGCTACACTAGCATATGACAGGACATATGGAAATGTTACTGGTGCCCTCTCGAGCAAATCGATGAACAATGGGAAGGCAAGTGATACAAGCAATACAAGTGATACAAGTGTTACACACACACACAGACACAAGATGGTCAGACCTCTTCATCAAGACCCTGAATGAATGGTTTGAGGCTCTTTGTATTCCTGAAGTAAACAGATGCCATTGGGCTACACAGGCACGTGATAGGATCAAATCAAGACCAAGATGACTACCCTCTGACATCCTGATGAATCTATCAGACCTTCCAGAAAGACAATGGAGATTATCCATGACTTCTACTCAGATCTCTTTGATAGCCACGTCCACCTGCCCACATACCAAATTCCGCAGGATGGATATGTCGTTTCCAACATATTCCCTTCTGAAATCTGACCTGCCATTTCGTCCATAAAGAAGGGAACACCACCAGGCCCAGACAAAGTCAGACCCGAATACCTGAAGAATCTGCCGTCAATTCTTATCAATACACTGGCTCAGCTCTTCACATGCTACCTGTCTGAATACAAGGTGCCCTCCAAATGGAAAACCAGCAGGACAGTTCTACTATTCAAGAAGGGAGACATCCACAACATTGGCAACTATTGCCCAATCAGCCTGTTGTCTGTCATCTACAAGATGTTCATTTGAGTCATCCTGAACAGGATTGGCAGAACACTAAATGAAGGACAACCATGCGAGCAAGCTGGCTTCCGAAAAGGATTCAGCACAATCAACCATATCCACACTGTAACCAAGCACATTGATGTTTGTAGGGAGTTCATGATGCCGCTCTGTCTCACGTTCATTGATTTAAAGAAAGCCATTGATTCTGTTGAGACTGAAATGGTCATTGAAGCCCCTAGCCAAACAGGGTGTTCAAACCCAATACATCAAGATCCTTCGTGAGCTGTATTATGGATTCACCACCAGGATCTCACCATTCTATAAGGAAGTGATCATTGATGTCAAAAGAGGGGTTCTGCAGGGTGATACCATTTCACCAAAACTCTTCAGCGCCACCCTTGAAAACATCATACAACAATTAGAATGGGAAGGAATGGGAGTGAAGATAGACAGTCAACAACTATACCACCTCTGCTTTGCTGATGACATCGTTCTAATAATACCAAACATTAGCCAAGCGGCACAAATGCTGGCTGTTTTTGACCCAGACTGTGGAAAGATAGGTCTACAGCTGAATCTCAACAAAACTTTGCTCATAAAAAATGAACTAGTTCCTGAGGCCCCATTCACTCTAAATGGAACAAACATCTATGAATGCAGCGGTTATGTGTACCTAGGTCGAGAAGTCAACATGATGAACGACCTAAAACCTGAGATGCACAGGAGGAAGAGAGCAGCATGGAATGCCTTCAAAGGCATCGAAGAAATAGCTAAAAGGACAAAGAACCTCCAGCTCCGGGCACATCTCTTTGACTCCACCATTCTCCCTGCATTAACATACGCCTCAGAGACCTGGGCCCTAAGAAAGCAGGATGAGAATGCTATTCGGGTCTCCCAGAGAGGAATCAAAAGAGCTATGCTTGGAATATCATGCCTCACTCAAGTGAGAGAAGGAATCAGGGGTTCTGACCTCCGTCGCTATTCCAGAATCAGGGATGCTGTCTCGTTTGCCAAGGCATCGAAAATCAGATGGGCTGGACATGTAATTCGATTTGGAGATAACCGCTGGACTAGAGCCATAACCAAATGCATCCCACGGGACTTCAAAAGATCATGTGGCCACCCACCTACAAGATGGTCAGACTTCTTCGCCAAGACCCTGAACGATTGGTTTGAGGCTCTTCGGATTCCTGAAGCAGCCATTTGCCATTGGGCTACACTGGCATGTGATAGGGTCAAATGGAAATGCTACTGGTGCCAGCTTGAGCAAATTGATGAATAACGAGATTTCACGTGATCAAGTGATGAAGTGATATATATATATATACACACACACATAGGTATATATATTTCAAAGGTATATGTATATAGGTATAAATATATGTATATATATCACATAGGTATATATATATATATATATATATATATACCACCTTTTGGAAGACTTCGAGATTTATCAGTGTAGCATGTATGAGTACTTCCTTTTTAGAGCTGAATCACCTTCCATTGTATGGACTGATCCAATGTTATACACTTACCTGTTGATGAACCCAGTTTGCTTCCACATTTTTATGATTATTAATAATGTTGTTATGAACATTTATGCATGTTTTTCAGTGAACCTGTGCTTTCATGATTCATTGATAGGTACCTAGGATTGGAACTGATGGATTGTGAACCTTTGTTTTTAACTTTTTGAGGACCTGTCAAACTGTTTTTCACAGTTACTGTCTCACTGCAGTTTTCCCCCATAATACCATCCAATGCTACAAACGAGAACATACCCTCACACACAAACATAATGATAGGGGGTTAGTTTGGAGAAGCCCTTAGTCACTTGGAAGCAGAAATCAGCTTCGAGCCCTTTCTGTGGAAGATGACTGTGATATATTTACAGTGCTCTTTCTAAAGGACTCCCAGGACAAAGAATCAATTGTTTGAGCTATACTTTCTTGTGCTGACCCTTCTTTTTTCATTGCTTCAATGCACATTTCTCCCCCTACTACTTAGAGCCACCTTCTTTCATAAAATGTGTATGGAGTAGAAGCCTTTCTCTTATACTTTGCTTCCAGAGATCTCAGACAGAGATCCATCATTCTGCTGTCTATCTGGGCTAGGGAGGGGGAGCAAGAGATACGCATAGAGTAATAAAAGATGAAGTGCCTCAAACCATTATATTAGGTCATGTGAATCACCTAATATAAATGTTACTGGTATTTGGCATATCAAATACGACACAAGCAGCTTGCAGGCTTGCCATGCGGATAGTATACTCTTGTAGTCACCTCTAAATAAAGGATTTATTGATGAACCGCACGGCCACGCGAGCCGGGCTATGATAGTCTGGTCTACTGGGTGGAGTTGTGATGAGAGGGAAGTCCAGATGTGGAAAATGGCGGCCCCATGGAGTAGGGGGTCATCTTGGCTTTTGTGAGGCTCTGCTGGGGTGGCAGTCCAGGGCTAGAACCTGCCATGCCATTCCCATGACCTAATATAATGGTTTGAGGCGCTTTATGTTCCTGGAGCAAGCAGATGCCTTTGGGTTCTAATAGCATGAGACAGGACATATGGAGATATTACTGGTGCCCGCTCTATCAAATAGATGATGAACAGGAAGATAGTGATAGTGATAGTGAATAAAAGATGATGTGAGTCTTCAGGAGGAGGGCACCCCACTCAGCTCAGTCTAGGGAGGTTTATAAGAGTGTTAGACAACCAGTGGGATTTACTAATGGACTGACTGGAAGTGGGTGGAAGGGACTGGAGTTAGGCATGAACCCAGCCCTCTGCAGGAGGTATGAGGAGTGAAGTTTATGGTGCCATTTGTAGAGCCTAATTTGGGGGTCTGGTTAGTAAAGATGTCCATTGGGCATCCAAATGGAGAGTCTTTATTACAAATAATGATACGGAGAACAAAGTATGTAAAAAGAGCCATGTGTTCATAAACCAGAAACTAAAAGAAAAGAAAGCAAGACAACCCCTTGCCCCCTAAACTAAAGTCTTATATTCACAATATCTTGCCTCCTATTTTCTAAGACCTTGATCTGTTCCTAGACCTTTCTTTTTGTTTTTTCGGTGATGGTGGTGGTAGGGGGTGGGGAGGTGGGGAAGACTTCTGGGATGTGCATGAGCTCAGGACTTGGTGTGATCTCAGCCACCTGGTGGTGAGGTATGAAAGCTGAACAGACCCAGTATGTGCCATATCAGCTGTCATTGCCTGTCCTCTCAAACAACCATTGACTATGTTCCTAATTCATTCAAACAGCAGATAATTGGTGGCTCAGAATCTGTTAGCACTTGAGGGGGAAAAAGGGAGGTTCAGAAAGGCAGAGTGATTTGACTTAAACTGTATAATTAATTAAACTGCTGCCTAAATAAGCTCCGCAGCACCATCTGCTCTATCACGCCCTGTCCCTCATCTAAGGGCCCTCCCCATCATATGACTGTGCCAGTAGCACCTAAGCCATGTCCAAAGTCACTCTTACACTGCTCCCCAACAAACTCATTGAGAAGGGTATGTGTGAACCATCGTGCAGCCCCAGGATCTAGGACTCCTCTATGAGAGGAGTCCATCCACTGTAATTCTTCTTTCTAAAGTCTTGACCAATCCTTGCAAGTGATAGGGCAAAAGATTCTTTATTGCTGTGATATTAACTGAGCAAGTAAGTCACTTGCTCACTGGCCCAAGGCCAAGTTGAGCTGTCAGGTGCACAGAAGCTGTAAAGAGAGGATAATGTGTTTTCTTCTCTAGGGAACAGAGAAAACATATTTCCCTCTTTGATCTGTAGCAAAGTCATCAACTTAGCAGGTGTCTGAACTCATAAAAATAGAGCTTAAACTTCAGCAAGCTCTTATTGCATTTTATTTTCAAGACAGTAATGTGTTTATTATTTTGATCTGTAAAGTATTAGGTGTGTTTGCTCAGTACCTTGCAATAAGAGTTTCTGTCCTGTTTGTATTACAAAATGCTTATAATGACACAAAGCACCTAGCATAGATACTGTAATAATAAATCGCTGGCAAGTGTAACTATAAATTGATTTACAATGATATTTGAGACATTTAGATGACGATCCTGTAAAGGTACAAAAATAATATTTGGCTTCACAGATACATTAAGGTCTCAAGACAGGGAACAGGTGAAATGTATGAAGTATCAAGAAAGGGAGGGGGGGAAAGTTACCTAATCATTTCTCTGAGTAAAACATTTAGAGCTGAAGAACACCCTGATAACTCACACAATCCAGGAGCCAGAGCCCAGGGAAGATGAAATACATTGGAGCAAAGACTGGAAGGTTTCCAGATCCATCACACTTATGTCCTTGCTCATCACCAGCTGGGATTACCTGACCGTGTTCTAATACTAACACCTTTCTCTGATTTGGGGCTTGGTTTGTTCGTTTGTAAAAGAATTGATAAGTTTTAAGCTGATTACTGACAAATCAAGTCACGACCAGGAAAACTTGTGTGGATGGGACCAGGTACATGGGTGCTTACTTGAGTCACTATCTTAGAACAATCCAGCTTCAGAACTGGCAGTGAATATTGGCCTTAAAGATGCCTCCTTTGCTTCCCTGGCTGTAGTGAGAAGCAATTTTCTTGTTCTTTGAGGTAAGAGCTGATGCTGCTTCCTTTAGTTGTACAGTGGGCCCCAGTGGATCTAAAGACAGGAAGCCTTTTGCCATTTCAGGGAATTCTCAGAGATTATTTGAACTGGTTGACTTTAGGTTGACTTTATGACCACTCACTATTTTGGGACTAGTCCGTGGAGGTGCCCATCCAGGGTGCCCCTCGAGGTGTTGCAGGTGTGGCTGTGGTGTCCAGCTGCATTGGCAGGTGGCAGACAGGAGACAGGCTTGTCTCTACCCAGGGCTCTGCCCCATGGGCCCTGGGTGGTTGATGGCCTGACATAGAAAAAGACTGGGCCCCTGGATGAACCCAGAGCCACGGTAGAGCCTGGCAAGCTGCCTGTGGTGTATTTGATATGCCAAAAACAGCAACAATAATGAACCTCATTCCCAATGAATGGAGACGTTACTGGCTCCCACTTGAGCAAATCCATGAACAACGGAAGACAATTGATACAAGTGATACAAGTGACTGGAGCTGAAGAGACAATAAAGGCAAATGAAACTAAAACATGCAGAGGAAGATTCAAACACAAAGTGAAAACATAAACAAGAAGTTGCTATCATTCTCATTTGTAGGTGCAAGTTGGCCAAACCACTACTTAACTGGGGTTTTGGTCTATTTTGGGGGACTGGGGTCTCAGAAGAGAAGCGATCAGCCTGAACTGGGAGCTGGGCTGCATCTCTGTTAACCAGCCGAAAGCTCTGTTCAGTTGGTGAATCCAGTTGCTCACTAGCAAAGCTATAGCTCACTTGAGTGCCACACTAGAGGATTTCACCTCTTTGAAATGCATTAATGCTTTCATTCTTGAAAGAAGGATGGAAGACAGAGCACACTTGGTCTGCTAGAACATATATAAAGATATTCCATTACTTTCGAGGCCATGAAATGTTTGAGATATAGTTATACTAAAATAATTGTTATTTATATGAAGTTCATAGTGGTTGAAGTTCACAAAATATTGCTGCAATGTGAGTGGAATTGGATGATATCATATTAAGCAAAATAAGTCAGAAGAAGAAAGACAAATACCAGATAAACTCACTGGGGCTGGAGCGACAGTTCAGCGGGTAGTGTGTTTGCCTTGCACGTGGCGGCCCATGCGCGGGCGGGTTCTATCTCCAGCATCCCCTATGGTTCCCTGAGCACCTCCAGGAATAATTCCTGAGTGCAGAACCAGGAGTCAACCCTGAACATCGCCGGGTGTGACCCAAAAAAGCAAAAAAAAAAAAAAAAGAGAGAGAAACAAAACAAGGAATAGACACTAGAGAAAGAAGAGATGGGCCAGAGTAATGTAAGGTACTTTTACATTACCATACACTATCATGGTAATGTACCATACATTATACATTACTTTACATTATCATAAAAAATGATTATTTTTAGTGGTAGAAATACAGTAACTTTCAACAAAATTATAAATTTTAACACTTTTAAACATGTTATCTAAATGATAATAAAAAGAAGAAATAAGTATATAAGCAATAAAACTAAATGGTCAGAGATATATTTACCAGTAAAATTCACTACTTTGTGTCTGCAGGAGAAATTAGGGTTATCTCAACTTTTTGTCAATGAGTGAATAGTAAACATTACTAAAAATAATGCAAAGTCATCTCTTTTCTCTTTTGCTATTTTAATAATCTTTCCTACCAAGACCTGGGCTTCAAGTAGTCATTGGTTTGGGGTTTAAACAGTGAAAAATTTGGATTTGAAGTAGTTTTTTTCCCCTTTGAATGAACTCCGTGGGGAAATGTTGAATACAGTTAGCAGTGGTGGACTGTGTGCATGAGGACTCATCACTTAGTTGAGTGAGAAATTCTATGATAGGATGAGACTGAAAGCAGAGCCTTGTCTACATTAGCACTGAATCTCCAGACCTCCCTTTCCCCCTGAATTCATGTCTCATTTGTTCACACAATTCTTTAAAATTTTAAAAATTGATTTAGGAGCCACAGTGATAGTACAGAGGGTAAAGCATTTGCCTTGCAAGTGGCCACCCAGGTTCAATCTTCGGCATCCCGTATGGCCCTGAGCCACCTCTAGGAGTAATTCCTGAGTATAGAGCCAGGAGTAACCCGTGAGCATTGCCACTCCACCTACAAAGACCCTTCTCCATTCCTCCCAAACCCTCATTGTTCAGTCTGTTACCACCATTGGTTTCACTGAGTTTCACAGGTTTTTATTTAGGAGGATGGCAAGATCATCTGGTGGTGATCAGGGCCTACACCTGCTTTGTGCTCATATGTCACTCCTGGTAGTAATGAGAGGGTCATGTGGTGCTGGGGTTAAACCCAGACCTGCTGAATGCAAAGCAAGCACGCTAATCACTGTGCAAGTTTTGGTAGCTAGTTGGCAAGGTTTGGAGAGCAGTTTGTTTGCATTGGTAATTCAGTGAGTCATAACTCATTCATGAGTGAAACCATCTAATAACTTACAGTTATCTTCTTCAATATTTTTTCTTAGCTCAGTCACTGCAAGAGCCATCCACTTTGTCCCCCAAAAAGGAACAACTTAATCTTTTTGTTTGTTTGGGGGCCACACCTGGCAAAACTCAGGGCTTACTCCTAGCTCTGTGCACAGGATAATCCCTGGCAGTACTCTAGGGACCATAGGGAGAGCCATGGATTGAACCCATGCTTACCATGTGCAAGGCAAGTACCTTTCCTGCTGTACTATTGCTCTGTCCCCTGATAGTTTCATCTTTTTAAATGGCAAGGAAGTAATCCTTTGAGTATGCATAGCGAAGACTCTTTAATCCAGACACTGTGATAGATATTTAGATTGATTTCATGTTTTGTCTATTTTAAACTGTAATGCTATGAACTCAGGGTTGCAAATATCCTCTTGAATTAGAGTGTTCATATCTGAGTACAGGAGTGGTATTATATGATAACATAAAATTTTCATTTTTGTCCTTTTTAAGGAATCTCCATACTGTTTTCTACAAAGGCTGGACCAAAGAATATTCAAACAATAGTCTACAAGAATTATTCTGTACATCCTTGCGAACATTTGCTATTGTCAGCCTTTGGGGTACAGACCATTTTCAGGAGGTAAGATTACATCTTGTGAATTTGGTTTGTGTTTCTTAATAATTAGTAAAACTGAACCCTTTTTCATGTGATTGTGAGCCACCTGTATGTCCTCTCTGGCACATTTTCTATTTGACATTGATTAATAAAATTTAAAAAAAGGTTCTTTTTTAATTTTTTTGCTGTTGTTGAGTTGTATGAGTTCTTTATATATGTAGGTTATTAACCACTTGTCAGATGTATGATGTATTAATATAACCATTGTTATGTTGCCTTTTTTGCTCCTGTGGCTTTTTCTTTTGCAACATAAAAACTTTTTATTTTTATATGGTCCCATTTGTTAATTATTGCTTTTGTTTCCCTTGCCATTAGGATTGAATCTACAGGTATACGTATAATGTTGACATCCTGGAGCATATCCCCTATATTTTATTTTATGTATTTTATGGGCTGGGGTCTAATATGCAAATATTTTATTTATTTTTAATTAATTTTGGTACATCATGTTATATATGACACAATTTATGTCCTAGTGCATGTCCAAGTTTTCCAGCATCACTTGATCACTTGAATCCCGTTATTCATCGATTTGTCGAGCCGGCGCCAGTAGCATTTCCATTGGACCCTATCAAGCGCCAATGTAGCCCAATGGCATCTGGTTGATTCAGGAATATGAAGAGCCTCAAACCGTTCCTTCAGGGTCTTGACAAGGAAGTCTGACCATCTTGTAGGTGGGCGGCCACGTGATCTTTTGACATCCCGTGGGATCCAGTCGGTAACGGCTCTAGTCCAGCGGTTGTCTCCAAATCGCATTACATGTCCAGCCCTTCTGATTTTCGATGCCTTGGCAAACGAGATAGCATCCCTGATTCTGGAATAGCGACGGAGGTCAGAACTCCGGATTCCTTCTCTCACTTGAGTGAGGTGTGATATTCCAAGCATAGCTCTTTTGATTCCTCTCTGGGAGACAAAAATAACATTCTCATCCTGCTTTCGTAGGGCCCAGGTCTCTGAGGTGTATATTAATGCAGGGAGAACGGTGGAGTCAAAGAGATGTGCCCGGAGCCGGAGGTTCTTTGTCCTTTTAGCTATTTCTTCAATGCCTCTGAAGGCATTCCATGCTGCTCTCTTCCTCCTGTGCAGCTCAGGTTTTAGGTCGTTCATCATGCTGACTTCTCGGCCTAGGTACACATAACTGCTGCATTCAGAGATGTTTGTTCCATTGAGAATGAATGGGGCCTCTGGAACTAGTTCATTTTTTCATAAACATGGTTTTCTTTAGATTCAGCTGTAGACCTATCTTTCCACATTCTCAGTCGAAGTCAGCCAGCATTTGTGCCGCTTGGCTAATGTTTGGTGTATTTAGAATGATGTCATCAGCAAAGTGGAGGTGGTGTAGTTGCTGACCATCTATCTTCACTCCCATTCCTTCCCATTCTAATTGTCGCATGATGTTCTTGAGGGTGGTGCTGAAGAGTTTTGGTGAAATGGTATCACCCTGTCGAACCCCTCTTTTGACATCAATGATCACTTCTTTGTAGAATGGTGAGATCCTGGTGGTGAATCCATAATACAGATCATGAAGGATCTTGATATATTGGGTTTGAACACTCTGTTTGACTAGGGCTTCGATGACTGCTTCAGTCTCCACAGAATCAAAGGCTTTCTGTAAATCAAAGAACGTGAGACAGAGAGGCATCTTGTACTCCTTGCAAACCTCAATGAGCCTGGTTACTGTGTGTATATGGTCGATTGTGCTGAATCCTTTCCGGAAGCCTGCTTGCTCTCATGGTTGTCCTTCATCTAGTGTTCTGCTAATCCTGTTCAGGATGACTCATGTAAACAGCTTGTAGATGACGGACAACAGGCAGATGGGGCAATAGTGGCTGATGTCGTGAATGTATCACTTTTTGAACAGTAGAACTGTCCTGCTGGTTTTCCATTGGGAGGGCACCTTGCATTCAGACAGGTAGCGTGTGAACAGCCGAGCTAGTGTATTGATGAGTACCGATGGCAGATTCTTCAGGTGTTTGGGTCTGACTTTGTCTGGGCCTGGTGCTCTTTTCCTTCTTTACTAACGAGATGTCATGTCAGATTTCAGAAGGGAGAACATTGGGAATGACATATCCATCCTGTGGAATTTGGTATGTGGGCAGGTGGATGTGGCTATCAAAGAGATTTGAGTAGAAGTCATGGCCAATCTTCTCCATTGCCTTTCTGGAAGATGTGATAGATCCATCAGGGCTTCAGAGGACAGTCATCTTGGTCTTATAGTTGGCAAAGGACAGGTGGGCAGTTCAATTGCTTTTCCCAGCTTCTGCTGCATCTTCCAGTATTTCTGCTCTTCTGTCTTTGAGGTCTTTTTTTTTTTTTAAGTATTTTATTATACTCACGAGGCGCCCGGGAGGGATGGTGGGTTCTAGCCCTGGCCAACCATCCCAGCAGAGCCTCGCAACAAGCCAGACGACCCCCCCACTCCATGAGGGCCTCCATTTTCCACATCTGGACTTCTCTCTCATCAGACCTCCACCCAGCAGACCAGCCTATCAGCGCCCGGCTCATCGAGTTCTACCCTGCAGCAGTCTTTCTTAAATCCGGCTCAGGTATGCCGGTCCAGAGACTCGCAGACATGGGGCAGAGCTGCTACTGGCTCTCCCTGTGACCAGCCGCTCACGAGGAGCTCGGGAGGGATGGTGGGTTCTAGCCCTGGCCCACCATCCCAGCAGAGCCTCGCAACAAGCCAGATGACCCCCCCACTCCATGAGGGCCTCCGCTTTTCCACATCCGGACTTCTCTCTCGTCAGACCTCTACCCAGCAGACCAGCCTATCACAGCCCGCCTCGAGCGGCCGCAAGTGGCCGCATGGTTCATCAATAAATGCTGGACCTAGAGATGCCTACAAGAGTACTCCTACCTGCACAGCAGAGCCTGGCAAGCTACCCATGTTGTATTTGATATATATGCCAAATACCAGTAACAATTATAGACCTCATTCCAGAATGGATTGAGGCTCTGTATGTTCCTGGAGCACGCAGATGCCTTGGGCTCTACTAGCATGAGACAGGACATATGGCGATGTTACTGGGGCCCGCTCAAGCAAATTGATGATGAACGGGAAGACAGTGACAGTGATTTTATTATACCACCATGAGATATACAAATAAAAAGATATACAATTAAAAAGTTTTGGTCATACAGTGTTCCAGCACCCATCCCTCCACCAGTGCCCATCTCCCACCACCAACATCCCCGGTTCCCTCCCCCTTCCCCAGCCCACCTCCATGGTAGGTTCTTTATTTCTTTCCCTTTCTCTCTCTATTCTCTTTTCCTTCCCTTCCAGACTATGGATTACAGAACATACATTAAAAGGTTGTCATGTGTATCCTTTTGCCTCTATTTAATGCTCAGTTCTAGGTTGGCATTAGTACCCTCGACAATTATTAGCACCCTGTTCCATTTTCTGTCTTACCTAACCTCTGACTCCCACACGTTTGTGATAATTTCCACCTTTGACAAGACCTCCTGATATATGTTTCACTTGACCTTGGATATTGGTATCATAATATGTACATATATATTTATGCCATGCAAATAAATGCAGTCATTCTGTATCTGTCTCTCTCCTTCTGGCTAATTTCGCTCAACATAATCTTCTCCATGTCCATCCATTTATAGGCAAATTTTATAACTTCATTTTTCCTAACAGCTGCGTAGTATTCCATTGTGTAGATGTACCAAAGCTTCTTTATCCAGTCATCGATTTTCGGGCACTCTGGTTGCTTCCAGATTCTGGCTATTATGAATAATGCTGCTATGAACATAAAAGTAGGGATGGTGTTTCCACTGCTTATTTTTGGTTTCCCAGAGTAGATTCCCAGGAGTGGTATGGCTGGGTCAAATGGGGAGTTCAATTTCTAGTCTTTGGAGGAATGTCCATATTGTTTTCCAGAAAGGCTGTACCAGCCGGCATTCCCACCAACAATGGATGAGTGTCCCCTTTTCCCCACATCCACGCCAGCACTTGTTGTTCTTGCTCTTTTGAATATGTGCCAGTCTCTGTGAGGTCTTCTTTTATCGCTTCTATGCACCGTTTAGCAAGCTTGCATGTTAGCATTTGGTCTCCTGAGGCTTGCGCCTTGCCACGTTGGTGAATGAACTCAAGAGTTTCTGAAGACAAGCATCCTTTTGTGTTTTTTTCTCTCTTGGCATTCTTCACACAATCATGGAGGTGCTGAACCAGTCGGTTGTATTCTTCATTGATGTCATCAATGATGGTATCTTCCCATGTTGCTGCAATGGTGCCAAAGAGTTCCTTGTTGGTGGTCATTCTGGGAGTTCTCTTCTTAAACTGTGCAGCCTTTTCTCCCCCTTGCGGGAAGTAGAATTTTGCACGAAGGAGACGGTGGTCCGATCCTGTTTGGAATTTGGGGACGACAGCAACATGGGTCAGACAAAACCGTCGATTGAAGATGATGTGGTCAATTTCATTGTGGAACTGTCCATTAGGAGATTCCCATGTCCAACGTTTCGCTTCAGCCTTCTGGAACTGTGAGTTCCCATGAATGGTCTTGGTGGACATGATGAACTCAGATAGTCTCTCACCCTGTTCGCTCCATTCTAGGCCATGGGTCCCAATGTGGAGTTCTTCAGCCCATCTTCTCGATCCTATCTTGGCATTAAAATCACCAACTATGATCTTATAGAAGGTGTGATCTTTTTATATATTTTTTCCAGCATATTTGGTGAAATGGCTTCCCTTTCTCCATTGTGTGATCTTTGCTACTTTGTCAAAAGCCATATACAAAATGATATATGTATATGGGTTTAATTTTGGCCTCTTAATTGTATTTCATTATTCTCTGCATCTGATTTGTTCTATTACATACTTTTTGTTGTTATCAGTTTGAAATCTGATACAGTGATAACTCCATTTTTTCAAATAATTTTTCTTGAGATTTATGTGAGTTGGCTAGTTTGGTTTTTAATAGTGTAAATTTTAAAAATTAATATTGTTTGTTCTGTCCCCCTTTCAATTTATGAAAATCCTATAAAACTTTTTTTCCAATGGAATTTTTTTAATTGAAAAAAAATTCCACTGTATTTTTTATAAGCCGCTTTGATAAATAATGATATCCTTCCTATCCTTCCATGAGGTAACTTTTCCTATCCTTTGCTCCTTTTTCTATTTCTTTTAATAATATCTTATAGTTTAGCACATAGGTCTTTATATCCTTTGTCAATTTTATTTCCAGCTGTTTTATCAGTTTAAATGAGATTGTAAATGGGATTGCTTTTATTTCTCTTTCCTCTAGTTTATTGTGTGTAGAAATATAATAAATTTTGCCCATGCTTCTTGTATCCTGTTTAGAACCTTTTCCTCTGTGGCTTCTGGACCTTTCCAGAATTTGTGATTTGTTTACTTAGCACCAGTCTGGTAGAAGAACTATCTAAGATGACTGCATAAGGAGGCCTCTTTGATGTTAGGCCCAACAGAGTAGGAGTTTGGAAAGGGGTACATGGTACTGAGCCCATATGGCTCAGTAGACGTGAATCCCTATCTTGTTGAATCAACTGTGTAAAAATTTTCCCCCATTGCTAATTGCTTGCAGTGGTGTAGATGAGGTTGGAAGATGGGATGGACCAAAGTGTACATTGAGGTGACAGGGTATAAAGGTTCTAGAAGTCCTTTATTGAAGGGTGGTGTTTCTTCCATGCTTGAGAAAATAAGCTATTTCCCATTTCTTTCATTTCCTTTTCCTCTTTCTTCTACCATTCAAGTTAGGAATTCATTGTGCTCATTGACTCAGGAAGGCAGATGGAAGGACACAAAGAAGAAATCTGGAATTTTGTGGTCCAAGGCCTAAGCCCTGAGGAAAGCAGAAAATTGAGGGTATGCAGAGTATGTCTTGGTTAGAACTGAGAGGGAAAAGGAGTTCTTCCCTCTAAAGTATGGTCTTTCCTTCTAGGACTGTGTGGGAGAGAGGAGTCTGTGGTCCTGGAGGAGGGAACCACTCTTCCTGTCATGCTGAAAAGGAATGTTTTTCTGGTGTGGTTTATTCAGGAAACCCTAGGAGAAGATCCCAGGCTTCAGGACAGCACAGGAGGAGAAGGATATCTAACTTAATGGTCTGTGATCTGACTTAATGATCAGACGGTCCTCAAGGCCTGTTGTGCTTCAGAAGCAGCCCTTTATCTGCGTATTGAGATGAAGGATGCTCAAAATCCCTGCAATTACATTTCCTGCCAGCCCTGGAATGGGCGATCAAGTAGAAATTAAGGATATATTTGCATCACTGACAATAGATATTATAAGAATCCACATGGAAACAGTCTAGAGTCCTTTAAACTGGATAATTCACATTCCAGATGGACAGCATTTGAGCGTACCACTCTAGAAGAGTCATGAGAGCCTACAGGCCCTGTGTAGGGTCTGGAGGTGGGCTGCCATCCCACTGGGATCAAGAGGCCCCCATGCAGCCTTGTAGATGTGTGGATACTTTGAATAAGTTCTTTATGCTATATGATGAAGATTATGTGACTTTTATAAGATAAGATCTGTAATTTTTGTTTCTTTAAATCCTCAGAGAAGGGCATGCAAAGAACAGGAGGTAGTGGGAAGGTATAAATGAAGGAGGAAGTGATATTGGGGAAAAAGGAATAAGAGATGATTCAGAGAAAAGAGAGGGACATGAACGAAACCAAACTTGGCATTAGTGTAGGAAGTTGATTGGTGATTCTTGTTCTGTGCTCTGTCCTCAACAGAGCAGGGCTTACCTCTCCCTTATCAAGGAACTTGTTTAAATAGGGCCAAGCACTTGGCCCATTGCTGTGACACTTAGCACAGGGGAGTGAAAGGAAGTAAAAGAAAGTGTTCAGCCCAACCTGCTGTCTACTAGAGCTCATTCTTCCAAACATCTCCTTCAGAAGGTATGAAAATGGCCAAGTAACACCAGTGGCTTTCCCATAAAAGGAGTATCCTTCAGCAAATACTCTGCAAGGACCCACTTGGGACCAGATTTAGACCCATCAGAGGTTCCTTGGGCTTACCAAATCATTAAAGTGGATGGCCCTTTCCATGTCTGTCATCTCTCCGAGGACACCCAGAGAGAAGGGACCATCCTGGTTCTCTCAGCTGATTAGGAACAGAATTGAGTCTGAAACTGAGATCAATTCCAGGGTAGCAGTGTCTAATGATTCAAGCCAAAGAGCTTTAATGAGATTCCTAGTTGTGGACTTGAGCAATGCTAAAGAAGTAACAAGACAGTGCTCAGAAACTAGCAGGAGCAGGAAGCCAGGCTTGAAAGGGCAAAAGGGGAACTCAGTTTACGAAAATTTCTGGCACATATCCCCGAGGCCAGGCCGGCGAAGAACAAACCTCAAACCATTATATTAGGTCATGGAGACCTAATATAATTGACTAATTTGGAACATATACAACAAAGCTTGCCAGGCTTGCCGAGTGGGAGGCAACTCTTTAAACACCTCCAAATAAAGCTTTATTGATGAACCGCGCAGGCTTGATGGGCTGGTCTGCTGGTGGAGTTCTGACGAGACGGTCCAAACGTGGAAAATACGCGCCCGTGGAGGAGGAGGGTGTCTGGCTTGTTGGAGGCTCTGCCGAGGTGGTGGGCAGCTAGAACCCGCAGCCTCCCGACGCCTCATGAACGGCTGTGCACAGGGAGAGCAAGGAACAGCTCTGCCCCTGTGTGAGAGTCCTGGACCAGCATACCTGGGCGGATTGGGAAAAAGCAGCGCTGGGTGGGTGCGGATCGGGGCGTGATGGGCTGGTCTGCTGGTGGAGTTCTGACGAGACGGAGTCTAAAAGTGGAAAATGGAAAATGGAAAAAGGAAAAGGGGAAACTACTCCTAGAAAAAAGTACAGCAGAATTGGCAGCCCCACCGAGATGCTACCTGACTGGAGCTAGGCCCCTAGGTCTGAAAAGAGGAGTGCTAATAATCATTGAAAATGATGATACCAGCCTAGAACTAAGCATTGATTGTATGCAAAGGGATACACATGATAACCTCTAAATGTATGTATTGCTATCCACAATGTGTAAGAGAAGAAAGAGAGAGAGAGAGAGAGAGAGAGAGAGAGAGAGAGAGAGAGAGAGAGAGAGAGCGTGGGAACAGTTAAAGAACCTGCCATAGAGGAAGGCTGGGGGGAGGGGAAGGGAATTGGGGGATATTGGTGGTGGGAAATGGGCACTGGTAGAGGGAGGTGCTGGAATCAAACATGAACCAAATCCAATGACCGAAATTCATTGACCGAAATCCGACCGAAATCGGTCCAAAACATGACCAAAATCCAAACATGAACATCTTTGTAACTGTGTATCTCGAGGGTGGCATAATAAAATACTTAAAAATTAAAAAAGAAATAAAGGAGACGGCATATCCCCATCACTCCCTTTCCCTGTCTCCTGCTCCTGCTGATGTATCCAGTTGGTGAACCCACCTGGAAGCCGGCTTACAGGAAAGTTGAGAAGGTACAGTCCACTCAGAACTTAGAAGAGGACAGAGAGGACAAAGGGTACATCTGAAACAAAGGGAAAAAACCCAAATCCATATTTCTTGGTTTCCGTTTAATATTCTTCTCAACATCAATTCCCTCTTCTCTACCCTTAATACTGGAGGTTCTGGAAGTAGAGCAGTATAGGGTGAGTTGAATGTCCTACTCTATGGGGGAAATATTAACTCCTTCCTCTGAGGAGTAGTGGTTTTCTACTTATCCTTATTTCATTGTGCAATTATTTACACTCATCAATGGAAAAATCTATAGTTAATTGTCAAGGTTTGCAAATCCACACATTAAAGTTCTCTGAGCACTCTAGTTCATTGGAGTTAAGGGTTATTCACATTCTTCACAGCCATTCTTTTTTATTATTTCATCTCAGATACCTTAACAGAAACTTGAATGCCTTTTGTGTTCTCATCTTCTCTGTCTATAAAAATCTGTTCCCAGTTTCAGAGTATGATACTGGGAGTGAACAAAAACTTTTTTCTTTTGATATTTTATAGAGATTTCTGTTGGTAAGATAATAGATGAATTATATATAAATAGGATTTTTAAAAAATGTAATGGAGCACCTAAGATACCATTCATGAACTTGATTTTTTATTTAATGCTTTTTTCAGGTTTATTCTTATTGATTAATAAATATCAATGTATTCATTTTAGCAACAATTAGTTATAAACTCTTTATGTTTAATCCTGCACAGATTAGGTAGTTGTTAGCTTTCACAACTATAACAAACACTAATGAGTATCCTTTTATGTGACTCTCCAAATATGGGGAATTTAGAGACAGTGGTGAAGAATAATAAGAAACCCATCTTTGAAAATGGAACAGTATGCTAACAATTGTCGAAAGTACTAATACCAACCTAGAACTAAGCATTAAATACAGGCAAAAGATACATATGACAACCCTTTAATGTATGTTCTGTAATCCCCAATCTGGAAGGAAAGGAAAAGAGAAAGAGATAGAGAGAAAGGGAAAGAAATAAAGAACTTGCCATTTAGGCGGGCTGGGGGAGGGGGAGGGAACCGGGGACGTTGGTGGTGGGAGATGGACACTGGTGGAGGGATGGGTGCTGGAACACTGTATGACCAAAACCCAAATATGAACATCTTTGTAATTGTATATCTCATGGTGGTATAATAAAATACTTAAAATAAAATAAAATAAAAAAGAAACCCATCTTTAGTAGAATGGGAAACTAGAAATGCAAAGTCTACAGGGTATAGTTTCAGCAACATTTATTGAGCAACTTTCTATTTCATGGAGCCACTTTGTACTTCTCAGAAAGATGTAAGGAAAAAAAGCATAGTCCTTTTCCTTAGCAAGTGTGCACATAGTTGGAATGGATGCAAACACAAAATAAATAGAATTCAGTGTAAGAACAGAAAATGGCTACCATGATATGAAAAAGTGGAAGAAAATAGCTGTGTTGGAGGAATTTTGGAAGATAGACCAGTGGAAGCTGCTGCCTGGCTTAAGATAGGAGCGATCAGTAGAAGGGGTAGCAGGAAGTATCAGAGCAGGAGCAAGGATAATTTGTAAGTGCAGAACATACATAGTAATGAAGTCCAATGATCAGAGACAAATGAACCTTAAGAATGCTGTGAATTTTGTAGCCAGTCAGTTCTCAGTGGGTCAATCAGCTACCAACTAAATTTTAGAATCAGTGAAGTCATATCATTATTACATCCATTTTATACCTATACCTTTGTTTGATTTAAATTTTTCTTACCTGTATCCAATATATTACCTTATATATAAACCTTAATTGATTTCCATTCTTTTTTAAATAATAAGATAATTTTCAAAACTGCATCAGTAAGTAATAAAAAATAAAATATTTTTCCCATTGCATTTGCAATGGGAATATTAGTCTTTACCTTTCTTTTTTGCAGTTGTTGTCAGAGGGTTTAATGTACTAGTAATAATTATAATTGACTGCTTTCATTAGGCTATTTAATGAGACTCTTAAGGCTCATTACTATCCAACCTTCTATAAATTATTCTTGCCTTTTTTTCATCACTCTGCTGTTCAAGTGGAGTTATGAATTATTTCTCATGTAGAGTGAGCTTGTTACAAAGTTATGCCAGAGACTAGGGTAGTAAAGGTCCACACTGACACAGAGCCAATCTAAGTTCAACCCTTGAGTATCACCAGAAATGATCCCTAAGTACAGTGTGAGATCCCTGAGCACAGAATCAGGAGTAAATCTTGAGGAATCCCAGGTTTGGCTTCAAAACAAAAACAAATTCAAAAACTAAAATCTGATTGATTCAGAATTGACTTACCAATAAACATTCCTACAAATGAGAGAAGGATTTGGATTTACAAAATATACTAAATGGGTCTGAGCAATAGTATAGTGGGTAGAAAATTTGCCTTGCATGCAGACGACCTGGGTTCAATCCCTGGCACCCCATATAGTCCCCCAACCCATTAAGCCCCTGAGCATCTCCAAGTGTGGTCCCAAAACCAAAAAAAGAAAGAAAACTAGAGTTTTACCAGGAAATCAAGCATACAGATTTACTCTCAGAGACTGATTTAATTCTCTCTCTTCATATTCATCCCTCTCCTCAGTTTTAGGTACCCTACTAGAGGGAATGTAATTGAATGGTGTATGAACTAAACTCTTTATGGCTAATCCCACACAGACAAACTAGATAAATTGTTAGCTTTGATGTATACAGATCTGGGACTTGTTCTTTGGAATAATCTGCTCTTTCTCTTGCTTCTTGTGGATCACAGTGCCTGAAACAGACACTACGACACTCACATAGATGCATGTGTGAGGGATCACTAAGCTGCTCCACTAGCTTGAGTCTCAAGTACACATGGAGAAGAGTAGCTTATAGTCTTGATTTGTCTACTTTTGATCTCTTAGTCTCTCTACTAGAAAGAGACTAAGTCTCTCTACTAGAGAGAGACTCTCAGACATGGGGCAGAGCTGCTACTTGCTCTCCCTGTGCCCAGCCACTCATGAGGCGCCCAGGAGGCATGGCGGGGTTCTAGCCCTGGCCTGCCACCCCAGCAGAGCCTCACAACAAGCCAGACGACCCCCTACTCCATGGAGCCCACCATTTTCCACATCCGGACTTCCCTCTCGTCACAACTCCACCCAGCAGACCAGACTATCACAGCCCGAATCATTGACACCCACCCTGCAGCAGTTTTTTTTTCAATCTGCCCAGGTATGCTGAACCAGAGACTCTCAGACATGGGGCAGAGCTTCTACTTGCTCTCCCTGTGCCCAGTCGCTCATGAGGCGCCCGGGAGGCATGGCCGATTCTAGCCCTGGCCTGCCACCCCAGCAGAGCCTCACAATAAGCCAGACCACCACCCCTACTCCATGGGGCCTGCCATTTTCCACATCCAGACTTCCCTCTCATCACAACTCCACCCAGCAGACCAGACTATTACAGCCCGGCTCGCACGGTTCATCAATAAATACTTTATTTAGAAGTGACTACAACAGTATGCTACCCACCACGGCAAGCCTGGCAAGCTGTTCGTGTAGTATTTGATATGCCAAATACCAGTAACATTTATATTAGGTCATTCCCGTGACCTAATATAA
The DNA here is from genome assembly GCA_021461705.1 of Cryptotis parvus. NCBI lineage: Eukaryota > Metazoa > Chordata > Mammalia > Eulipotyphla > Soricidae > Cryptotis > Cryptotis parvus. Next base: position 31,726 of record JAJIBD010010871.1, read on the forward strand.
TGGTTTGAGGCTCTTTATGTTCCTGGAGCAAGCGGATGCCTTTGGGTTCTACTAGCATGAGACAGGACATATGGAGATATTACTGGTGCCTGCTCTAGCAAATAGATGATTAACGGGAAGATAGTGATAGTGATAGTGATCTCTTAGTGAAAATATTTTGTTTAAGTCACTGAATTTTCTTAATTTAATATTTTTATTATACCACCATGAGATATACAATTACAAAGATATTCATATTTGGAGTTACGTTTTACAGTGTTCCAGCACCCATCCCTTCACCAGTGCCCATTTCCCACCACCAATGTCCCCGATTCCCTCCCCACTCCCCTCCCCTGTCTCTATGGCAGGTTTATTATCTCTTTCTCTATCTCTCTCTCTTCCTTCTCTTACACATTGAAGGCACTGAATTTTCAGGTCAACTTACTGTAGTGGTTTATCCTATAGCCAAACTCAGTTATCTAGTTTAAAAAAGCTAGATGGCTCAAATATATCAGTGTAGTTCCAAAGAGAGTCCAGTGGGTTAGAGTGCAAGTTTTACATGCAGGAGGCCTGGGTTCTATCCCTGGTATCAGATGCACCCCAGGTGTGACCCCCAAACAAAACAAAAATAAAAATAGTATGCAGATGAATGTGGCAGGTTGATAGATGAACAAACATGTTAAAAAGACGCTCAGTATGTTTCCTCAATCCAAATCCCTATAGTGAAAATATATTTTCATCTTTCCATACTTTCCATCAAATCTTATTTTCTTACATTTGTAATATTCATACATTTATGTGACTATCCTGACTCCTATGGGCATTAAGCTTTATTACTCCTGAGAACAATCCAATCAATTTTGTTGCAAGTTTAAAGCTCTTATTTATCACCATATTATAATCAAGCTGGATTTCTTTCACTCTCTGCAACTCAGACATGAGACAGCAAAGCAGATCACATCACCTACTGACATTTACTGGAGCCTGGGAATAACTATTAGAAGTTGGTGCTGCTGGGCCTATCTTGATATTGATAAACATGCCGGATCTCACTTACTCATGTTCCTGAGGGAAGTAGATAAGAAAACAAATTTAGTGGGGCTCACAGAGGGGGTGAAGATAAAATGTGCCACAGCCCAGGAAGCACCAGAGCCCCTGATGACTCTTTGGTTGGCACACAATGGGAGAGTGCTTAATGAAGCTTGGGGACTCAGATACTTCAGTTCCTTAAGTCAGCATTGACCCAAACAAAGCAAGTTTAAAATATAAAATTTTATAGATGATAAATAATTGACTTTTTCCTTCAAATTCATTCTTCTTGTCTTTTGCCGGAGCACCATAGGAAGAACCGTGACTGGGACGTAAAACAAGGTAGAAGCCTTTGAGAGCCTTGAGCAGAGTGTCCTGTAAGATCCAGCAGGTCCAGTGGTTTTATTATGGAAATTACATGGGTCAGGATAGAGCTGGGAGTCTCAGATGGCTGATTTGAAATTAGGAGCAGAAACTGTGAAGTATGGAAACTTAAAGCCAAATTGAGTATGAGTTGGTGCAAGATATAAAATCTCATAAAATCCTAAAGTGGACTGCAGCAAAACAAATGAAACCTCAAATCTCTAGAGAAATCTGATGAGGAAAGTGGCAAGTGGCATCAGAGCAGAGCAGAGCAAAGCTGTATGGGATATCTACCTTGCTTTGCAAGTATGTCTACAGTGGGGTCTGGCCTAGGTGAGAGTGGATGGGAAGTAGACTGAAGGTTTAAAAGGCTCCAGAATATTTTTCCATATATGCTCGAGTATCCCCAATGATGTTTGTTTAAGATGCAGATATTTGGGCCCTAATCTGTGGGTCTAAGTCAGGAACTGAGGTTTAATGAGTTCCCAGTTAATTTGAATCTTTTGTTGCTGGTGTTTTTGCATTTGTGCCTGGTGGTGGTCAGGGGCTTACTCCTGGATCTGCACTCCCAGTGGAGCTCAGAAGATTGTATAGGATCCTAGGAACTGAACTCCCAGTCAGCTATTTGCAAGGCAAGCACCCTACCTACCTCTCTGGCCAGTTTTATGTTTGATTTGTTAAGAATCAAAATGTACTCAAATTCTATGAACATAGTGTACCCAAAGTCCAATTTTGTTGTCATAATTACAAAATCTCATTATTTTTTGGATTGAATAATATCCCATGTGTATATTCACATATACTACTTTATTCATCACTGGACTTTCAAGACAACTGAAAGTAATGCTACAATGAAGTAAATATACATAGATTTCAAAGTCATGTTTTTGTTTTTTTTTTGGATAAACACCCAGAAGTGGAATTGCTGGTCATATGCTTCATTCATTCATTCATTCATTCATTCATTCATTCATTCATTCATTCATATGTTTGAGGACTTTCTGTACTGCATTCCATAATGGTCATGCTAGTTCATATTCCCAACAGTGCAGAGAATTTACTTTTCTTCATATTCTATCCAGCCTTGTGGTTGTCAATTTGCATGGAGAGGATGAATGTGCTACTGCCTTAGGACAATGTGAGCCACACCTGGTAGTTTCTGGGAGAGTGGACAGGTTTCTTGTGACTCTATTGTTGCCCTTCTTGGAGGGGTTCACTAAGGGCAGGTGAGCTCTGCCCTCAAGTGTCTCCTTGATGCTCATGACTTTGACATGAGAAAAATTACAAGACAATTATATTGGAGAATGGGAAGGCTAAATTCAGGAACATGACCACCTTTCTTTGAACCAAATATTGGGCCAAACAAGATTCTCATTTATTGTCTTGAAATCCATAGCCCACAATCTGTTCTTTCCAGGTTTTATGACTCTCTACAGTTTAGGTTGCTTTGATGCGTAATTCAGTTCCTAAGTCTGAATCTGTTTGTTAAGAAGTCAGGTTTAATAGTTCTATGACATATAAGCCATGCAATGTGTTTGACTCTAGAGAGTTCTATAATACTTTAAGATTTCATTAGAACATCTAATAAAAAATGATTGGTGAAGAATCTTTTTACAAAAGTTAAAATTTTTGAGAATTAATATTATTACTGAAATTTTAATGTCTTTTCTCATTTAAGTATTTGACAATAAGCTTATAAGCAAAGGCATTTCCTAATAGCTTAATTTTGTATCTTTTTACTCTTGTAACTGAAGAATGTTATTTTTAAAAAAGAAGAAACAGTTTAACTGCTTAACTAGGCTTGGGGATTATTTAGAATCTAAGATACTATATTCTAATTATCATTTGCTTAATCACCATTGCTTTATTTTAGCAAAGAAAATGTAAGTATTTTAGAATTTTATAAATTAATTATTTTTTTCAAAATTATGAGTTTTTTTGTGTTTTACCTGGGTATTAAAATATCTTCTTGGAAAAGAGAGAGAGGGAGAGAGAGAAAACAGACAAGAACCTGCCATGGAGGCAGGCTA